>OZ010796.1:401707802-401864817 GCA_963932465.1 Maratus speciosus | reverse complement strand
ACTATGGCCAACTCGATTTAATCGATACTATAAATTTTTTAATCGATGTCTCTAAAGGTCATATCATTTTCATTTTCCTTCAAAATTTTAAGGTCAAGTAGTTGGATGTTTCTGTTCTCATAAATGTTAAAACTTCAAAATTCGCTATCACAGTGTCAATTTAAATAACCTATACCCATCATGAGGATCCAAAAGTATAGGTTCGTTGAAATATGTGTATTTAAAAAATATATATAAGAATCCCATTTTCCTAACTTGAATTTCGGCCCCACCCCTCTTAGATGTCCGCAACGGAAAATCCCAGTTCAAAGGGCATAAAAGCGACACCTGCTGGGTAGTATACACCCAAGCCTAATAAGGATCTATTTATACGACAGTGTAACAGAATATGAAGTTTGATTAAATTCCGTGCATTAGTTTTGAGATATGGCTATCATGAATATCATGAAAAAAGCAGTATAGCAACGCAGCCTATTACATGATTAACACGAAAGACTCAGAAACAACTTACGTCAATGACTAACAGAATATTAAGTTTGATGAAATTCCGTTCATTACTTCTTGGGATGTTATCGCAAATATTGTGTAAACCCTGAAAAACAGTGTTGAATTCAGGGGCTGGTACGGGTGGACCCCCCCCCCCCCGTAACTCTAGAATGTTCCTCGCCAGAACCATAGAAATCCCCCCCCCCCCGGAGAAAAATGTCTGAATTCAACACTGTTGATAAAAGCAGCATGGCAGCACAATTTGTTATATCATTTACACAAAAACCTAATCATGGATAACTTATGGCATTGTCTAACAGAATATTAAGTTTGATGAAATTTCGTTCATTAGTTCTTGAGATATTATCCCTAAAATTGTTTAAATCCTGAAAACGTGTTGAATTCAGGGGGTGGCCCGGGGGGATGACAATTCCTCCCCCCGCAACAAAGCATAAAATCTCAAACTTTCTGGGGGGCATTTGAGTGTTTCGGGGGGAGGAGAATGTCACCCCCCCCCCCCAGAGTTCAATACGTTTTTGTACATTAAAAATTGATGAAATTTCGTTCGTTAGTTCTTGAGATATTATCCCTAAAATTATTTAAATCCTGAAAAACGTGTTGAATTCAGGGGGTGGCCCGGGAGGGTAACATTCCTCCCCCCCCCCCCCACGCAACATTCAAATGCCCCCAGAAAGTTTCAGATTTTATGCTTTTTGTACATTAAAATGTACAAAAGTCCAATCCCCTCCCCCTCTGAACTGTCCCTCCGGAGAAAAATGTCTGAATTCAACTCAGCTGATAAAATCAGCATAGCAACGCCCCCTGTTGGGCGATTTACACCGAAACCTAATAAGCAGCAATTTATGCCAACGTCTAAAAGAATGTGGTTTTATGAAAATCCGTGTATTAGTTCTTGAGATAGAGCTATTGCGAAACTCGGGAAAAATGCAGCATAGCAGCGCCACCTGCCGGTAGATTTACATCAAAACCTAACCCTCAACAACTTATGTCAACGTCAAACTGAATCTGAAGTTTGGTGAATATTCGTGCATTAGTTCTTGAGATAGCAATCTTGGGGAAATCATGAAAAATGCAGCATAGCAGCGCCACCTGGTTGAGCGATTTTCACCAAAAAGTAATCAGCACCAATTTATATGAAGGTCTAACTGAATCTAAAGTTTCAACAGATTCCATGCATTAGTTCTTGAAATAGACCGCTCACAATTTTTTTGTCAGAGACAAACAAATAGACAGACTGACAGACAAAAAATTTATAAAAATAGTCAAATCGTATTCCAGAGAAGAAGTTCTAACACTATAAATCCTTAGAAACCGGAAGTCGAAAATTTTCGCGAAAACAACACTTTATTTTTCTAAAGACAAAAGAAAGCAAGAAAAGATGAACGCATCGATTCTGCCCTTGGATCAGAAACGGTGAATCGATTCAGTTCAGATTCGATGCCGATGTCGATCTTCAGATGCGATCTTCAGAATCGTTACTTTTTTGATTTACTTCAATTCTTTAGATGCAATGTCGAATCGTTATATTTTGATTTACTTTCAATTCTTTAGATGCAATGTCGAATCGTTATGCTTTGATTTACTTCAATTCAAATCGCATCGCGGTCGATCCACGATTCGGGTTGAATCAATTCTTCCAATTTTTGCTGTTTTAGCGCCAGAATTGCTGTAAAATTTTGTATAAGAGCCTTTTTTTTACTTTCTAGGTTAAATCAGTGTTGAATGCAGGTATTTTTCTCAGGGAGGGATTTATGCGACTCCGGTCGGGATTGGGGGGGGGGGGATATTTCAGAGTTCCGTAATGGGGGGGGGGTGCACATTTGTCCATTAAATAGCATAAAATCTCAAAACTTACGGGAGGGACATTTCAATGTCCCGGGAGGGTTGTCCTCCCGGGCTACCCCCTGAATTCAACACTAGGTTAAATCGTTATACTTTTGCTTAGAAGCCTAGTTATTCAGGTTACTAGTTTATTATATTGTATTTTTCAAGTTCGTCCCTTCTAATCTCTCCACCCCCCTCTCCCCTTTTCCTCGCTAATCTTAATTTACAGGGCCGTTCAAAATTTGCATGCAATTTTTAAAATGTCCAATTCTTGTTCTATTTTATTATAAACCCACATTTTGAAACCTTGACCAAAGATACTTTTGAGGTCGCCCCTCCGACCGTTTGGGGCGCTACCTGCTCCCTCGGGGGGGGGGGGGGGATATTTTTTGTTTCTTCCAAACCATATCGTATAACATATCGTTGGAAAGCTTTTAATGTGATCTTTTATTTTCTGTCTCTAGCCTTCCTTCTTTTTGGTAAGGGTCAATCGTGCTCCAACTTATGTATTGATATTTTTGACAGTAATTTCAAAGGAATATATATTTATTCTTTCGGATTTACTGTTTTAAAGGCAGAACTGCTGTCAAATTTCGCATAAGAGCCTTTTTCTTTCTAGGTTAAATTGTAATATTTTTAGTTTAGGAGCCAAGTTATTTGGGTTACTAGTTTATTAAGCTGTACTTTTCCAGTTCGTCACCTATACATCCCCCCCCCCACACCGATCCCAATTTTCTTAATTATGGTCCAATTTCAATGGGACCTTTTTTGACAATTCTTCCCGAGTCATTTGTTTACCAACTAAACACTGATATTATATCTGCAGCTCTTGGTGAGCACTATTTATGAATGGTAATAACAAGTTTCGTCTCTTTTCCATTTTAAACTTATCATTCTTGGTTTAAAGCCACGTGACTCAAGGTTGTCGTTAGTTAAGCCGTATTTTCACCCGTAAGTTTGTCAAAGTGTTTGTGTAAGTTGTGTTATAAAAAAATCAGTCGTTTACAACCAAACTTACTGATTTATGATACTTTGAATTTTATGAAATTTCGGAGCTTTCCGAAACTGAAGGATCCCCTGTATGTTATTAATTTTTTTCAAGGATGTAGGTATGAAAATACGTGCTAAAATGCTTTAAAACCTTTTTTTTTCAAATAATATATTTAGCAATTTAAACAAAGTGATTCCCGAGAATTTTGTACTGTTTTAAAAGGGGACCACATCTTAGAATGTAAGGGACGTAAAAATTCGAAACTTGAACAGGGCGATGCAAAAAAAAAAAAAAAAAAAAAAAATTCTCCTTTCAGAAATTCGAAAAAATATTATCTTAATTACAAGCTGAGATATTAATTATTATTTCACTAATTGGTTTATTTCTATTAAATGCTTTTTTTTTAAAGGCAGTCACGTGATTTTTTAAAGCAGCATTAACGTTTTCTACCGTTTAGCGTGCGGTTCTTTGACGGCGGGCTGAGATAATTACTACTTTTTCAATATCAAAAATTTTATAAGTGTTCATACCACTATTTTCGAATAGTAATTTCACAAATATCTTGAATTCTTGCTTAAGACTACCACCCCCTAGACTAATGTATCTTCGGATAGGTTGTATAAAGGAGTTTCGTTTAGATACACTTTTGTTTTGAATAGACTGCGCTCCCTGGTGGTGGAATATAGAACTAACAGACCGCGATTTCATTTAAAGTAGAAAATCTAACAAGGCGATCTGTTCGAAACTTTAAGATAGTTTATAACACATAAGAAAAAGTTTAAAAAAGAATGGTGCGAAAATTTTGGGAGGGGGGGGGGGGGGGGGAGCCCGTTAGAATTTTTTTTAAGCCTTAGCGTTCCTTACCGTTTCAGGTGGGGTTTTGTGACGGAGTCCTGAGATAAATGCTACTTATTAAATATAAAAAAGTCAAAAGTTTAGTTACCACTATTTCCGAATAGTAATTTCGGCAAATAGCTTAAATTTTTGATCAAGATTGCCACACTCTTGAGTAATATATCTACTGATAGGTTGTTTAACGGAGTTTCGTTCACAGTTTTGTTAAGAATAGAGTGCGCACCCTGGTGGTGGAATCTGGAACCAACATAACGCGATTTTGTTAAAATTAGGAAATCTAACAATGCGATCTGTTTTAAGCTTTAAGATTGTTTATAATACATGATAAAAAATTATAAAAAAGAATGGCGCGTCACATTTCGGGGGGGGGATAGAGGGGAGGGGCAGAACAAAATTAGAAAATATAACTGGGCGATTTGTTTGAAATTTTAAGATAGTTTATAACACATAATAAAAAATTTTTAAATGATGAATGTCAAAAATTGGTGGTGTGTGGGGGGGGAGGTGAGCGCGTTTTTCCGACCCGGTGGGCAAAGTGTGTGTGGGGGGGGGGGTACACCTATACGGTGCTGTAGGCAGCGGGAACGCGGTTCGCGGTTCGTTCGCTTCAAGATTTCATATTAGGCGGAACCCGCTAGTTACTAGCTATAATGTTAAAGATTTCCAAGCAATATACATGTGCGTCCACTATCCTTCTAAGACAGTAAAATTAATTGATTTTTATTTCTTCTGAGAAAACTAAATTTTCACGTCTTGCAGCGACGATTTTTTTTTTTTTTAATAAAAGAACTTTAATAAACTTTGCTAGTTACATTATTAAACTCAAATTGTAAGAATACTAAATCGGTTCTTATGGCAACGTGAATTATGTCCCTGAAAATTTAAATTTTAATTCAGGCTGGAAGAAAATCACAATGATTTAATTACAGGGACAGTCAAAAGTTTTCCGTTACATTACGGCCAATGGAAAAAATTATTTCAAGTGCATTTTAAGGATGTTACAGACTTTCGAACAGAATGAAATTGATATGCACTTATGAAGTGCACTGTTATAGTACGAGAGCACCACATTTGCCACGTTTGACGCGCAATTTCCAACTTGTATTTAACCGAGACCTTTCTTAAAAAATAAATTTAAATAAAATCTAAATTACAATATTAGTAAAATTACATCTTAAAACTAATAATTTAAAAGTTAAAAACTTTATTATTTGACTCAAAGATCTGTAATAGCTTACGACTGGGCCCCTGACTTTGTCTACCCTCTAAATGTGAGGTATGGGAGGTGGTCGCTACGGCTCTGCTGATTCGCTAAGTTTTGAAATTAATATTTTTGAGCTTATCTGTGCGAATCTGTGACTATCGAAATATCGATTCAAGTATCGATTCTAGAATTTGGGAATCGATTCTTATTGTGATCGATTCAGTTTTATACGATGTCAATTTTAATCGATTCCTGAATTTTCCAGAATCGCCCATCACTAATCTTTCTCATTACAATATGCAAGTTCTACAGATGTCTTAGAAATCCTTCTTTCCTCACAGTGACTCGCTGTAAGAAAAAAAAAAAGAATTACAGCTCAATTTGCTCTAAAATTATGTACAAGAAATTACAAGTGTTACACAAGTAGTACACACGAAATTACAAGTATTTTCTAAATTTAACAGCAAAATATGCCATTAGATATATTTATTTTTGGAGTTTTACAGCAAATCATGCTAATTTTACTGCATAAAGGACCGCAATCGTACTAAATTTCACAGCAAAATATAATGACGATTTGGGTGCATATAATTACAGCAAATGTTGCTGTAATTTTTGACATTCTTTCTTGAACTGAGAGTCCTTTTATTAGAGAATAACGGCATAGAGGTAGTAAAATTTGGTTGATGGAGAAAACTTTGGGCAAAATCACACTTGACAATAATATGAAGTCTGCCATTATCGTCAATTTAACATTCATTTATAGCATTTCTTCGCTCTGCTATTTAAAGTCGCAATATATTTTTATTATTTATTCTTCTTTTATCAATTACTAGCAGACCCGCTCGGCTTCAATCGTGTCTGGATTAATTACTTTAAATCTACCTAAAAGAGTAGTCTTGAATTAAGAATTTTTCCTCCGGAAGGGATTTAGTGTTTGGGACACCACCGCCCCAGCATCTTCGGGCGTGCTACACAGTATCCGGTCTGTTTTTGTAAAAGAATCCTCAAACCTCGAATTTGTACGATTTTATATTTATTAAGATCCCCTGCTAAACAACGCGAAATTTTCTGTCTCATTTTTAAATGTAAAGGGATAAAATTGGCAAGCCTGACTATTGAAGCGATTTGGAATCGAGTAGCGTTTCCCAATTTTTTTTTTTATAAATAAATTATTTATCGAGTTATAAGCTATTCTTGTGATGTGACGACAAAATTTTCCCATTTCTCGCGCTGCCGCGTCGGGAATTTGGTTCAAAACGCCCACTTTGACAGTATTTTATAAAGATCTTTTGCCTTTATTGAAAAATGGAAAACGCCATTCAATTACATAGTTTCTGAATAAGAACACCTGCCAATTTCATGCGTTACCGAACAAAAATGAATTCAGAAATGCGTCAGAAATTAGCTCCTTTAGAAAAGAAGAGCCTAAAGCGAAAACCTTCTTTCTGAAGGAACTAAGGGATCTTCATTATGGTGATAAGTTACTATATTGGGTTAAAAGATTGAAACCTGTTTCATGCTACTAATGTGGAAACATCGCAGCGAGATGGAAAAAAAAAATATCTCATAAAAAAAAATTCGCTAAAATTTCAAAAATCACAGAAGACAAATTTAGTATATTGGTCTAAAAAGATTAAAACCGGATTTCTGTTAGAAATCAGGGGCGCCATTTCAGAATTTTCTTGGGGGGGGGGGGGCAACGTTTTCTTTGAGGACAGTGGCATAGCCAAGGGTGAAGTTCGGGAGGGGGGGGGGTATCCTCTTCCCTCCGAACGAGAACCGATTCAAAATTCCGTTTTAAGCAGGTTTTCATCTTAGGAGGTATACTTTCAAGATACTGACTAAGGTTTTCCGTTTAAGACAGTATTCCGTTAGAGACAGTTTCCATTTTACATGTATATCTAAATCTAAGACTGTTAAAACATCCTTTCTATAGTAAACCTCTGAAGAGCATAGGTACATTTATTGTAATACTTGTGAAAATGAAACCTGTCAGAAAAAGAATTATTTCGGAAACGAAAAAAAAAATCGCGTTTCTTTGAAAAAACACCATATAATTACACTTGCTAATACGGAAGCCTGTCTAAAATGGAGTTTTTTTCCCCCTGACCTTTCAACTTCTTCTTTGCAGGTTTTGCTGCAGGAGTGGGGAGACATTTCAAGAGGTTCTTGGAGGGGGGAACAAAGTTTTCTTTGAGGGGAAGGGCTTGAAACAGCGTATGGGATTTTGCCCTTTTAACGTCTTTCAAAACCATGGGATTCTAGGAACATTTTTTAATTTTCGTGGAAGACCACGGTATTTTTTTCTTTTTTTGCGGAGCTACGCGAAATCAACTCGCCAATCGACCACGGAAAAAAATCTTAAATTTTGCAAATTGGACTTGGAAAAAATAGTCAATTTGGTAAATTAGTCGCGGAAAAAATATTACTTCCTAAAAGGACCGTGAAAAAATATTGCAAAGATCGTGGAAACAAACAGCGATTATTGTCAATCGGTTGCGGAAAAAAAAAATGCAGATTTCAATATTCGGTCGCAAGAAAAAAAATCAAATTTGCTCATAAGTCGTGCAAAAAAAATTGTGAATTTCGAATATCTATTAAGGAAAAAAACGAGAATTTTGTCAAAGGTTTCGGATAAAAATCACGAATTTAATGAAAGAATCGCGCAAAAAATTCAAAAATTTCGTCAAACGATCGCGCAAAGCAATCACAAATTTTGTCAGTCGGCTGCGAGAAAAAAAAACGAATTTCAACAAATGATCGTAGAAAAGGATCGCGAATTTCGTCAAAATATCTAGGATAGAAATAGCGAATTTCGTTAATCGTCGCAAAAAATATCGGGAATTTTGACAAATGGTCACAGAAAAAAATTGTGAATTTCGTGAATCGATCACGAAAAAAATCGCGAATTTCGTCAAATCGTCGGGGAAAAAATCGTGAAATTCAATCGGTCACAAGATAATCAGCCCATAAACATAGTCAACACGTCAAGAAGTTTGCAAATTTTGTGATTCATAGGGATATGAAATTTTCACCAATGATTTTCTCTGAGTAAAAAATTTCTTTAATCATTTTCTGCATTCCTTTTCAGACTATGATCTAAATTCCACACAATTCAGAAATTTGTAAAACATCTGTTATCTGCATTAGAGAATAGAGATGAGTTCGGGCTCACTTTTCGAAGCCCGGCCCCGCCCGAGCCCGACGATTTTAAATCCGAGCCTGAAACATTTTTTGTCATTAGAGACCGAGCCCGATACCGAAAAAGTAAACCGAAAATTTTTTTAAATCAAAATTGCATAAAAGTTGTTCTAAATGTAATATCTCTTTTTTTTTTTAACAACTTCGTACATCACAATAACTGTTAATACATAGCACATAATTAATTTTATGACATTTACATTCAATCTTTTCAAAAGATAAACCCCTAAAAAGGTTCTCATATTTTTCTCTCGCAACAAGCAAATCTGACGAGAACATTAACGGAAGTGCGTTTTAGAAATAAATGACGGAATGAAATTTGCAGAAATTACGATTTATATGACGAAGAATCGAACAACGTTTTTCTATTTCTTATAAAAGGTATACATCTTTCGTAATTCTCGTGTTCTTGAAAATCAGCTTAAATTAAAAATTCAACAACACTGTTATCTGAAAGATCCGATGCTTCTTATAGGAAAAGTGTATCGATTGTAATGCTCATTGACTATTAACAGAAGATATTACTTTTTTCGCCTAGATTTTCAAATAATAAAATAAAATAAAATAAAATAAAATAAAATAAAATAAAATAAACGATTTAATTTAAAAATATCCTACTATTTATTTGTCTTGGCGCATTATGAACTATCTAGTGTATCCATTTATCGTCAATGGTATAAATCTGCAAATATTGCAAATTTCTTTTAAAATAGCATTGATGTTGTAACATTAATCAATCATCACATACAATTATTTATACCCAATTTAAAACCAAAATTCTCCTTTTACAAATATAATTAACTGAAACCTCCTTCCCTTTTAAAAACATCACTCTTTATCTCTAATACAGCTAATAAATATTCCTTTTAATGTTTACCAAATTATGAACTGTTAACAAAAAAAAAAAAAAAAAAAAAAAAAAAAAAAAAAGAAAAAAAATTCAACTCTCACACCCTCATAAACAAACAGTAAAATATTCACGAATAAATAAATATATTTTTTTTATCATTTGCTTTTCTTTTGCGCAGTAATTTTTTAAGTAGTGTCCTTATACTAAAATAGAAAAACACTATTTCTATTTTTCTTTCATTCTGATCAAAATAACATCATTTCTTATGGAAAATGTAATTTTCAACCCAGGCGTCGTAAGGACGAGAAGTAGGTGATAACAGACACATGCCTCATTTATTTATTGAAACCACAGGAAACAGACAGATTAGTGATTATTATGAAAGGAGAAATTAAATTATTTTTACAAGGATAACAGCTTTTTAACAGAAATAAAAATAAAAAATACTGAATTTATTTTAGACATATAAATAGATTTTAGAAATTAAAACACCTTAAAAAGCATTAACAGAATAATATGGGGAACACAATAAATTTTGATCATTATATATTAATTAATATGTGATTACTTCTTATATTTTTTAAATGTTTTTTTTCATACTTGAATAAACAAAATTTTCAGGTTAAAAAAAATGAGCCCGAGCCCGAAGGCTGGTATGAAAATCGAGCCCGTGTCTGGCCCGGGCTGAGCCCTCTCATCTGTATTAGAGAAGAGTGCGGGCTCTTTTTTCAGAGCCCGGGTCCGGCCCAACCCGACGATTTTCAATCTGAGGCCGCCCGAGCCCGATACCGAAAACATGTAATAGTAAAAAATTGCATAATATTTAAAAAAAATGTTTCAAATGTAATTATCATTTGTAAACTACTTTTTACATAGAAATGACTTAAAATTTAAATTTAATATTATCAAAAGAAAAGTTTGGTATCAAATAAAAATGTACTTCATTACTTAAAAGGATTCTCATACTTTTTTTCTTATAAGAAAATCTTACGGGCATGTTAATGAAGTGTGTTTCATCAATAAATGCATGAAATTTGTAGAAATTACTATTTATTTAGCGAATAATGGAACAACATTTATCAATTTTCTAAAAAAAAGTGCACATTTTTAACTATAGCCAATTCCTTCCTCGTGACAATCTTTCGGGATTGGCGTGACCCTGAAAATAATCTTAAATTAAAAATTTTAATGTCCGGGTGTTTTTACAGGAAAAGAGGAAACACTGCTCGATTGCTTTCTATCGGAATAATATGGTAATTAAATTTACTTACGACTGAAAGTGACTTCGTAAATTGCAGCGTACAGCTGTATATAATACTGTATATAATATGATTTAATAAAGCAAATGATTTGATAGCGTTGTAATGACTGCAGTAAATATAATGTGACACTAATAATGCAAAATAAAAAATTCAAATAATTAAGAACTTGAATTAACCAACTTTCTTAAAAAAAGAAAAATCCTCTCTAAATTTCCGACTAAAGGGGAAATTCACCTCGAAAATTCTAGCCCTGAGGGGACGAGTTTTCTTTGATCATTTTGCACACGGCTGGGAAGTAGTAGTTAATAGAATTTTTTCTCACATATCTTTTTAAAATTAGCCAAAATACTCACTCATCAATGAGAGAACTGTCTCACCTTGAGAGTGTTGGAATAGTAAAGTCTTTAGAAAATATTTTTGATAATTATCAGTTTCTGTACATAAAGTGTTTATTGTAATTACATGTGTTTTTATTGTAATAAAATCTGACAAGTTACTTTAGCTTTTGAGGAATTTATGAAAAAAAAAATGTTGAGTCTGATCTCTCATGACTGATAGGGATGCATCGAATTTTCGGTATCTATTCGGTATTCGGACATGCTACCGAATATTCGGCTTGGTCGAATATCGAACTATTCGGTCAAACCGAATACTTAAAAATATCTTTTGACAAATATTTTTAAAATCTTTACACAACTTCTACTTTTAACTGTCAATTTATAAAGATATTCAGAATAATTGGAAACAGAATCATATTTAATCAAAGAGAATGCTGTTACATTATTTATTTGCTGTTCGATAAGTGTCACTTAAAAAAATAACCATTAATGATGACCTGCATAGAAATAAATGATGCACAAATGGAAGTTTCTGAACAATGTCTTGTAAATAATCTGTCTTCTGCTTTTTCGCAAAAAGAGTGTTTCTAAAGAAAATGGGAAAAACTTTCAGATGTGATAATAGACATCAAGACAGACCATTTTTGCCCAAGAAACCAGTATCGCAATCCGCTTAATCAGTCAAAATCAAAAATACAGTGTATCTCATCTCATTTCAGGTCAAACTTAGATTTTCATTTGTTACTTTAACAATAATGAAGATATCGTAACTATATTTTCGAAAGAGTTACTTTGATTTCTGTGCCATATGATATCATGAGAAGAAGTGCCGGAAATTGGGTGTGTGCATAAAGTTTACTTGTAAAAAGGTCTTGTTTATCAAAATGGAAGTATCTGTGTTAAGTATTATGAAAAATTGTTTTAAAATTTTAATTTTTTAATATCTTTAAACTTTGAATTCGGCCTAACAGTCAGTATTCGGCTACCCGAATATTCGGTATTCGGTTTATCTGTAGGCCGAATATTCGGTATTCAGTTTATCTGTAGGCCAAATATTCGATATTTGGCAAAAATCGCTATTCGGTACATCCCTAATGACAGAAATTTTCTGAAATATCAAATTCCTTGGGGGGGGGGGGGCACGCCCCCCCCCAGCCCCCCTCAAATGGCGCCCCTGTTAGAAATGTAAAAAAAAATCACCGCGAAACGTGAAAAAAAACTGCAGAAATCCTACAAAAAAATTGTGAAAAATTCAAAAATCGCTGTACGAATTTCGAATAAACTTTACAAAAGAAGATAACATTTACCATATTAGGGTAAAAGAAACTGGGTTGCGTTTACTAAAAAGAAAAATTCCGCGAAACGAAAAAAAAAAATTATGAAAATCGCATATAAAATCGCTAAAAATTTAAAAAGCGCTGAGGACTAAATTCACTAAAGTGGGCTGAAACACGGTACCGGAAGTGTTTTATGGATGTCAAAAATTCGCCGTGGATATGGAAAACGCTAAAAATCCCATTGAAAATCGCAATAAAAATCATTAAAAAATCAAAAATCGCGCAGGAAAAAATTACTATATTAGGAAATGTTTAAAACAGAATTCCTTTTACGATTATAAATTACAAGGTTACATTAAAAAAGGTACAGAATTTTATGAAATCGATTAAAATTTTCAGGTGATTAAATTCGAAGAAATACAAAATTTTAATTTTTATACGCCCCTGTACAAAAATTTCCCCAATGAGTAAAATGTGCCCCACCCACTAATAAGGTCATGTACAAAATTTCAGCATTTTATTATAAAAAGTCACAGAGATATATTTAAACAAAGTTGTTGAGGAGTTAATCATAAATTAAAATGTAAATATTTACAGCTAGAGGGCAATCATTGTTTTCTTTCGTAATTTGTGTACAACCCCTGAAGCGCGCTCATTCAATGCCGCCTAGATAAGGGATTGTTATTAGAAAATAAGAATTAATAATTCCACTAGCCAATGAAATCGAATGTTGGATTTTTTTTCTTCTTTGTTTGGCCTGTTTTGTATGAGGTTTTCGTGACGTGTGTCAATGCCTTCTCCCTTATCTAGGGGGCGTTGGCTCATCCGATATGATTTTTCCCCTTTGCGAACTCATATCCAGGCTTCGATAAGTAGTTTAAATCAGCATTTATGTGTTTTCATATCTTTGTGACTTTTTTTGATAAAATGCTGAAATTTTGTAAATGACCTTATTAGTGTATAGGGCACATTTTACTCATTGAGAAATTTTTTGTGAGGGAGCCGTATACAAATTTTAATTTTGTGTTTCTTGAAATTTAATCCCCTGAAAATTTTAATGAATTTCATAAAATCCTGTACCTTTTTTTACGTAACTTTGTAATTTATAATATATGTCTATGATCAATATTCAAGGAATAAAAGCCGACATCAATGTTTTGGGGACATCCTGTATACGTGTGTATATATATATATATATATATATATATATATATATATTGGTTTAAGTTCTTATGTTTTTGGATATTTCATACTGTTTAAAGTTTGCTGGTTTGTTGTCGTAGGATGACGTTTTTTTTTTTTTTTTTTTTTTTTTTTTTTTTTTTAAAGTTAATTTAGTAGTTGTCATTTTGTTCAGTTTAGTCATTTTTATTTTGTATCAGCTCAGTGGTTTTGTATATTTTGGTATAGTTTCTGGATATATACAGTGTGTCCACGTATAACCTGACCGACCTTTATTTTCGCAACCGTTGGTCCTAGATGCATACTTCCAATTACAAAAATGGTTTAAATAAGGTAAAGAATTATTTTCAAAACGATTTGGGTCAAGAAAATCATTTATTAAAAAATTACGAAATTTAAATTTTTATACGGTCCCCCGGTCCTATAAGTGATATTTAGTAAAAATTTACTGTGACATTAACAAGTAAGACAGAAAGAGTCCCATTCATTTAACATTAAAATTGACCGAGTTATGAAACTTTGAAATGCATGACTTATACCACTTTTTTGCATATCAAAACAGATGAATTCGACCATGCTTTCAGGGGTCGTATATAAAGTACTTAAACTTATTTCAAGGTATCTACGGTTTGAAAGAAATCGTACAACTATTACGATTGAGTTAACTTTATTAGTTAAGTTTCACATTAGTTAAAATAATTGTATTTTAACATATGTTGTATTTTGTAAGGATTTGAGGCTATGATTTCTCTTAACAAAAATTAAGTTATTTTCATAAGGTTTTATTTGACTTGCAACGATCGTCTTTCCAGTTTAAAATTTGTACTCGAACTTTAACTGACTTTCAAACGTCCGATCGAAGTTAAAATTTTGCATACTGACTTAAATCCGATTACAATGTAATAGTATTATGATTTTCGTCGCTTAGACATCTTATACATACTTATATTAGAGGATAACACAAACAAATTGGATAGATTACCGTCAACAAGTTTAAGAAATGGTTTTAGATCAGATAATATAAACCTGCCATGGTTGTGTTTTTTAACTTTTATAATTACGTTTTATGTATTTTTTAACGCTAAATAAAAAAATTACCTTCACTTTTAGCCATCATGTCAGGATTTTTCGCAAATCGTAAATTTCAAGATTAAAAAATCGCGAAAAATCTGATACTATAAAATAGGTGTAAAACTTTTTTATTCAGTTTAATTTTATTTAATTCAATAATTTATTCAATTTTGTGGCTAAACTGGGTTTTTTACAGCTAAACAGCTCAGGGGTTTGATGAGGTTGGGAGGGGAGGCGGATCAATTTTAACTTTGAGCTTTTTAACTTTGAAATTGAGAAAAATCCTGATGTGATGGTTTAAAATGAAGGTCATTTTCGGATTCAGCGCTAAAAAATACATGTGAATCAATTTTCAAAAGCTAAAAAACATGGCACAACCCAAAATTTGAAAGACGGTGTAATCTAACAGCATTTTAAAATATGTATCATTTTTGTAAAGAATTTAGGCTTTTGTTTTTCATCCTTTTATTTAACAAAATTCTGTTATTTTTATCCTCTTATATGTTCAGTACAAATTGCATATTTTGCAGTAATATGTCAGAATGATTAAAGATTTCAAATTTATATGAAATGCTATGCTAATTTTACTCTCAACCATTTATTTAATATATCTGACGAAATTATATTTCTACTAAATTTGTGAATGACCCCTAATTTGCAGCAAAAAATATGCTCTAACTTTCAACAGCTATTACTCGGTCAATTTTAATCGTAGAATAACAGGACTTTTTTGCCTTACTTGTCAGTGTAACAGGAAAATTTTACTAAATATAACTTATAGGACCGGAGGACCGTATAAAAATTTAGATTCTGTAATTCTTCGCTAAATTGTTTTTTCGCTTCAAACTTTTTTTTATCTTAACTCTGCACCTAATTTTGACCACTTTTGTAATTGGAAGTATGCATCTAGGACCAACGGTTGCGAAAATAAAGGTCGGTCAGGTTATACGTGAGTAGTAAGCAGGGGGATCTGGCGAATACAATAGAAGGGGCGTGTCCACCTGTCAATCAAAAGGGGGCGTGTCCGAACACGTGCTATAAGAGGGGGGGGGGTGAATTTTTTTCGGCGGGGAGCGTGGGACCTCTGGCGAATACAATGGAAGGGGCGTGTCCACCTGCCAATCAAAAGGGGGCGTGTCCAAACATGAGTTATAAGATGAGGGGTCCATTTTTTTCGCCTGGTGAAGGCACGGGTGATTTTTTAGGAGGGGGGAGGAAGTGGGGGATGACAATAGTGACAGGGTAGAGGAGAGGGGTGGAATTAAGTTTCGGTTTCTGGACGGAATCGGTGGATTTCAATTTAATTTTATGGAATTTATTGAAATGAACTTAATTTTAATTTAACTAAATATAAAGGAGTGTGTTTTAATTTAAACTTTTAAGGGAGGATGAGTTCAGAATTTTTAATGGGTTTCAAAACTATTTTTATATAGACCCTTTTACTGAATGCTTTATTCTCAGAATGATGTAATCGGGCATTCGAATTTATTTAATTTCATGAATTAATTAAAATAAAAAAAAATAAGCTCATTATTTATAAATTGATTTTAAGATTTATTGAATTGAATTTTAACTGATTTTTTTTAATTAGAACTTTTTAAGAAATTGATTATTTTTTAGAATTAGGAAACTTGTACAAAAGCTTAACTCAAGGATTCGAACCCACATACTCTTGGTCAGTAGATGAACGCGTTTCCCAACCAGTACAAAGACTTATTTGTGCATTTTGGATACATTTTTAGACGAACGACTTTAATTTATTTACTAGTTAAAAGGTATTTGAGCGCAAGCACGACTTAAGTTGGCTCTAGATTTGAACATTGTGACTTTTATCGGCATTTAGAATCTTCTAAGGAATAGTTTGTACTATGTTTAATATACTCATTTTCTTGTTATAAAACACAGACTTTTTCAACTCTTTTTTTAATGATTTATCGTTGGCAAAATATCTTTTAATCTGTATTGCTTCATTTTGAAAATCGGAACATACTTTAAATTTTTTAGTAAACGTATAAAATATTTTTTATTTTACTGAACATAAGAATATATATTTTTCATATTCTAATACGGTTACAAATTTTATTTCTTGAGCATTTATCTGAACTTAGAAATATATTTTCTTTGATATTCTGATTGCGTTTATATATTGTTTTTTCTGATCCTATCAATATTTTTAAACATTACATTATTTTCAATTAATCGAACAAGTGATCATTTTTCCAATTGACTCGACATAAGACTATCTTTTTCATTTTACAGAAGATAAAAGTATTTTATTTTTGAACATAAAAGTCCATTTTTCAAAACATAGAAATACATTTTTCCATAGAAGCATCCTTTTCTGATATTCTGATTGTAATTATATTTTTAATTTTACTGAACAAAGAAATATCTTTTCCTGACATTTAGTGCTTACGTACTAATCCTATAAATATTTTTAATATCCTGAAGATATCTTTTTCACTTTATTAAATCTATAAATAATTCTTTCCTATTTTCTATACTTAAAAAAAAATGCTTTTTAAAAGAAAAATAATGTTTTTCTCCCCATTAGTATATTCTTTTTATTTTACTGATTTTAGAAATATTCTGATAGTATACATATTTTTTAATTTCTTTAACAGAAAAATATTTTTTTCTTTCCTTTAATAAGTATATCTCTATTTATCTTGATTGAAAAATGAAACAAATGCAAAATTATGTAATTTGTTACGCGTAAAAAAATGTATTTGTAAAACTTATAATTCCTAAAAATTTGATTAAAGACATGTCTTTTTTTCTAAAATCGATCTTTTTTTACCCTCACAAAATGACAAACCAAAATATACTTTCAATGCGTATTATTACTACGTATATATTAAAGATTTTTGCATTTCTAACAAAACGGAATTTACTTTTAATACGGACTTACGATTTTTTTTTTGGGGGGGGACAAACTAAATATACTTTTAATTTTTACTGAAACTCATTTTTAACTTATTCCTTAATGTTGAATCAGTTCATTTATATCTTGTATATTTTGAAAGTTTTAATACTAAAAGAAAAAAATTATTTTTAATTTAGTAATACTTTTGTATCTCAACTGTTACAAATTTTAAGAAATAGAGATTATCCACTTTGTCATCACAAGCAGCCTTTATTTCTTTTCAAAGCGTATTTTCTTCAATTAAAGTTTATGTGTTTGAGAAACCGGAATATATTCCACAGTTTTGATTAAACACAGCCTAAATTCTAAACTAAATTCTTAAGACTAAATTTATTAATTTTTCCGTATACTCGAAATCTGAAATACTAAAGAACGAAATAACAGACGATTTTTTTAGAACAAAGTATAACTTATTTTTAAGCAAACACCTTTAAAATAATTTAATATATTCTTAGTTAGCTCAGGAATTTACCAGACTGTTAGTATACTCAAGTTGACTTTTTACCATTCACCTGTTGATTTTCATACACTTTTCTCGACTTATTTATGGATCCTTGTTTTTCGCACTTTTTTCTTGATTAATATGTAATGGATAATTTTTTAGTAATTTTTATCCTTTAGTATAGTTATTTAATTAACTAGTCATCTTGCTTAAGTTAAAAACGTTTCTTTAAAAAAAATAACAATGAGTTTTTAGTCTTCGGAAATGAAAATAGAAGTATATTTTTTATAATTTGATCCTTTTAATATTTTTTCCTAATTACAAAACTTTTTCCTAGAAGAGTATCTTTTTTTAACTGAATATATTTTTTCCTAAACTTAAAACTTTTTTTCCTAAACACATAACTTTTTCCTAAAACATAAAACATTTTTCCCTAAACACAAATCATTTTTTCCTAAACATAAACTTTTTTCCCTAACACAAATCATTTTTCCTAAACACAAATCATTTTTTCTTAAATATAAACTTTTTTTCCAAACACAAATCATTTTTTCCTAAACACTAAACTTTTTTTACTTAACTGAAAACTTTTTTCCCAAACTCAAATAATTTTTTCCTAAACATAAACTTTTTTCCCTAACACAAATCATTTTTTCCTAAACACAAATCATTTTTTCCTAAGCATAAACTTTTTTCCCTAACACAAATCATCTTTTCCTAAACACAAAACTTTTTTTACTTAACTGAAAACTTTTTTCCCAAACACAAAACTTTTCTACTGAACTGAAAACCTTTTTCCAAACACAAAACTTTTCAACTGAACGTAAAACTTTTTTCCTAAACACAAATCTAATTTTACAGTACATCATACTTTTTTCCTAAACACAAATCTAATTTTACAGTACTTCATACTTTTTTCCTAAACATAAAACATTTTTCTAAACACAAGACTTTTTTACCTAAACAAAAAAAAATTTCCCAAACACAAAACATACATAAACGCTTTCCCAATCACAAAACATTTTTTTCTAAGCATAATCCTTTTTTACCTCATCGAATGAAATTACAATTTGATTTTTAAAAATTTAGGTATAGAAACAGGACTTGATTATACTGTTAGTATGCTCTAATTCACTTTTTACAATACGCCAGTTGATTTTCATACAACTTTCTCGAATTATTTATGCCTTTTTGTTTTTCCCAATTTTTTTCTAATTAATATGTAATGGATAATTATTTTTAGTAATTTTCATGCTTTAGTATCACCATTTTAATTAACTAACCATCTTGCTTAAGTTTTTATACAGGCAAATTAACTACACTGAAAACCCATATTTTGTATTTGTTCTTAACGTATTTTTTTTATATTATTGAGATTTTTTTAGTGACATTTTATGCATACCCCTAATTTTACGAAAGTATAAATTTTTCTATACATTAATATTAAGTTTTTATTTTTTTAAATTATTATTACAGGTATAATCTTAAATTTTTATAGTTTACATATAGTGTGTGTATGAATACAATATTTATTAGGGAAACATTTAAAGAGCCTAATAGGTTTTTGTTTTGGTTCTTTAATTTCGTTTTAGTAAATTTTACAATAAGTTTAACCCTAGATCTACCGGGAATTTTATTCAAGTTTTAATAAAACGTTCTGCACCAGAATTTTTATTTAAAACTATTTAACTTATTTATTTACCTTATTTTTGTCTGGTTTATATACTTAGTTTATTTTAAAGAAATTTCTGGTTTGAATGAATATTTTGTATGTACCTGTCGGGTCCAATGGACCCGTCTGGTAGACGGAGGGTTAAGATTACCTAGCTTACATAACCGTATCTTATACATACTATTTTTTACTTTTAGGAAAATCTTAGTTATTTCTTTTATAATTTTACACGATATAATTGATTTTACATATTTCTCAGACTGTTCAAAAAAAGAAATATATATAAACTTCAGTATAACATTTAATATTTATACTTTATGCAAGCATGCTTGATTATAATCTTTAATTTCAAGTAATAATTTACATAAAAAATATCTACATTATATATTTGTCTTATAACATGGAACTTATAACAACTGGTTATCGTTAGATGCTTTTAGAGAACATTTCAACATTATATTGCTCATACTTCTGATTTTCAAAATACGCAAGATCACGTATCAATATTTTGTATAGTGTAACCATTATTTTTTATTACATAACTGATAATTTAAACAGTACTTTAAGATTAATTGTATTCATTTTAGTTGCTATAATTAAAATGAAATGAACTTTTTCATAGAAAAATCTCTGTTTATTCGTAATTTTTGAACTAAAAGAAATAATGGTACATGCAGCACATACACACAATTTACATTCTTTTGCTTTATACTTTAACCACTAATTTCAAAACATACTAAGTTGACTATACAATATCTAACGGAAAATAATTAAAACTACGAATACACCCTTTTAAAAGTTACATTACTTTAAAATACTAGTACTTCTTAGACCTGTTATCTGTATAACACATGAAATCGAAACTAACTTTAAAATACCCCCAATGTACATAAACCATATAATTTCTGCTTAGATATCCAAAGTTTTAAAATAAAATCATACGTGTCTTAACACAATATACTCTGATAAGAAGAAAAAACACAAAATATCAATTGAATCAAGAATCAAATAGAAATTTTATACCAAGTAAAAATTCTTGCAAAAAAATCTTTTACAGAATTAATAAATGAAAAGTAAATGAAAAATCTTTAACGTTACATGAAAAAATACATATTCTAAAAAATTTCAATAAGGAAAAATGTTTGACAAAAAGAGAAAAAAATATATTTCACATAAAAATATGTTTTACAGGAAAAAATCTTACAGAAAGAAACTAAGATAAAAAAATATGTTTTACAAATAAAATATTTTAGAGTAAAAGAAAAATTCTTTTATAAAAAATATTTTTTTTTATGGTAAAAGGTATTTTTATGTGAAATATATTTTTTTCTCTTTTTGTCAAACATTTTTCCTTTTTGAAATTTTTTAGAATATGTATTTTTTCATGTAACGTTAAAGATTTTTCATTTACTTTTCATTTATTAATTCTGTAAAAGATTTTTTTGCAAGAATTTTTACTTGGTATAAAATTTCTATTTGATTCTTGATTCAATTGATATTTTGTGTTTTTTCTTCTTATCAGAGTATATTGTGTTAAGACACGTATGATTTTATTTTAAAACTTTGGATATCTAAGCAGAAATTATATGGTTTATGTACATTGGGGGTATTTTAAAGTTAGTTTCGATTTCATGTGTTATACAGATAACAGGTCTAAGAAGTACTAGTATTTTAAAGTAATGTAACTTTTAAAAGGGTGTATTCGTAGTTTTAATTATTTTCCGTTAGATATTGTATAGTCAACTTAGTATGTTTTGAAATTAGTGGTTAAAGTATAAAGCAAAAGAATGTAAATTGTGTGTATGTGCTGCATGTACCATTATTTCTTTTAGTTCAAAAATTACGAATAAACAGAGATTTTTCTATGAAAAAGTTCATTTCATTTTAATTATAGCAACTAAAATGAATACAATTAATCTTAAAGTACTGTTTAAATTATCAGTTATGTAATAAAAAATAATGGTTACACTATACAAAATATTGATACGTGATCTTGCGTATTTTGAAAATCAGAAGTATGAGCAATATAATGTTGAAATGTTCTCTAAAAGCATCTAACGATAACCAGTTGTTATAAGTTCCATGTTATAAGACAAATATATAATGTAGATATTTTTTATGTAAATTATTACTTGAAATTAAAGATTATAATCAAGCATGCTTGCATAAAGTATAAATATTAAATGTTATACTGAAGTTTATATATATTTCTTTTTTTGAACAGTCTGAGAAATATGTAAAATCAATTATATCGTGTAAAATTATAAAAGAAATAACTAAGATTTTCCTAAAAGTAAAAAATAGTATGTATAAGATACGGTTATGTAAGCTAGGTAATCTTAACCCTCCGTCTACCAGACGGGTCCATTGGACCCGACAGGTACATACAAAATATTCATTCAAACCAGAAATTTCTTTAAAATAAACTAAGTATATAAACCAGACAAAAATAAGGTAAATAAATAAGTTAAATAGTTTTAAATAAAAATTCTGGTGCAGAACATTTTATTAAAACTTGAATAAAATTCCCGGTAGATCTAGGGTTAAACTTATTGTAAAATTTACTAAAACGAAATTAAAGAACCAAAACAAAAACCTATTAGGCTCTTTAAATGTTTCCCTAATAAATATTGTATTCATACACACACTATATGTAAACTATAAAAATTTAAGATTATACCTGTAATAATAATTTAAAAAAATAAAAACTTAATATTAATGTATAGAAAAATTTATACTTTCGTAAAATTAGGGGTATGCATAAAATGTCACTAAAAAAATTCTCAATAATATAAAAAAAATACGTTAAGAACAAATACAAAATATGGGTTTTCAGTGTAGTTAATTTGCCTGTATAAAAACTTAAGCAAGATGGTTAGTTAATTAAAATGGTGATACTAAAGCATGAAAATTACTAAAAATAATTATCCATTACATATTAATTAGAAAAAAATTGGGAAAAACAAAAAGGCATAAATAATTCGAGAAAGTTGTATGAAAATCAACTGGCGTATTGTAAAAAGTGAATTAGAGCATACTAACAGTATAATCAAGTCCTGTTTCTATACCTAAATTTTTAAAAATCAAATTGTAATTTCATTCGATGAGGTAAAAAAGGATTATGCTTAGAAAAAAATGTTTTGTGATTGGGAAAGCGTTTATGTATGTTTTGTGTTTGGGAAATTTTTTTTTGTTTAGGTAAAAAAGTCTTGTGTTTAGAAAAATGTTTTATGTTTAGGAAAAAAGTATGAAGTACTGTAAAATTAGATTTGTGTTTAGGAAAAAAGTATGATGTACTGTAAAATTAGATTTGTGTTTAGGAAAAAAGTTTTACGTTCAGTTGAAAAGTTTTGTGTTTGGAAAAAGGTTTTCAGTTCAGTAGAAAAGTTTTGTGTTTGGGAAAAAAGTTTTCAGTTAAGTAAAAAAAGTTTTGTGTTTAGGAAAAGATGATTTGTGTTAGGGAAAAAAGTTTATGCTTAGGAAAAAATGATTTGTGTTTAGGAAAAAATGATTTGTGTTAGGGAAAAAAGTTTATGTTTAGGAAAAAATTATTTGAGTTTGGGAAAAAAGTTTTCAGTTAAGTAAAAAAAGTTTAGTGTTTAGGAAAAAATGATTTGTGTTTGGAAAAAAAGTTTATATTTAAGAAAAAATGATTTGTGTTTAGGAAAAATGATTTGTGTTAGGGAAAAAAGTTTATGTTTAGGAAAAAATGATTTGTGTTTAGGGAAAAATGTTTTATGTTTTAGGAAAAAGTTATGTGTTTAGGAAAAAAAGTTTTAAGTTTAGGAAAAAATATATTCAGTTAAAAAAGATACTCTTCTAGGAAAAAGTTTTGTAATTAGGAAAAAATATTAAAAGGATCAAATTATAAAAAATATACTTCTATTTTCATTTCCGAAGACTAAAAACTCATTGTTATTTTTTTTAAAGAAACGTTTTTAACTTAAGCAAGATGACTAGTTAATTAAATAACTATACTAAAGGATAAAAATTACTAAAAAATTATCCATTACATATTAATCAAGAAAAAAGTGCGAAAAACAAGGATCCATAAATAAGTCGAGAAAAGTGTATGAAAATCAACAGGTGAATGGTAAAAAGTCAACTTGAGTATACTAACAGTCTGGTAAATTCCTGAGCTAACTAAGAATATATTAAATTATTTTAAAGGTGTTTGCTTAAAAATAAGTTATACTTTGTTCTAAAAAAATCGTCTGTTATTTCGTTCTTTAGTATTTCAGATTTCGAGTATACGGAAAAATTAATAAATTTAGTCTTAAGAATTTAGTTTAGAATTTAGGCTGTGTTTAATCAAAACTGTGGAATATATTCCGGTTTCTCAAACACATAAACTTTAATTGAAGAAAATACGCTTTGAAAAGAAATAAAGGCTGCTTGTGATGACAAAGTGGATAATCTCTATTTCTTAAAATTTGTAACAGTTGAGATACAAAAGTATTACTAAATTAAAAATAATTTTTTTCTTTTAGTATTAAAACTTTCAAAATATACAAGATATAAATGAACTGATTCAACATTAAGGAATAAGTTAAAAATGAGTTTCAGTAAAAATTAAAAGTATATTTAGTTTGTCCCCCCCCCCCAAAAAAAAAATCGTAAGTCCGTATTAAAAGTAAATTCCGTTTTGTTAGAAATGCAAAAATCTTTAATATATACGTAGTAATAATACGCATTGAAAGTATATTTTGGTTTGTCATTTTGTGAGGGTAAAAAAAGATCGATTTTAGAAAAAAAGACATGTCTTTAATCAAATTTTTAGGAATTATAAGTTTTACAAATACATTTTTTTACGCGTAACAAATTACATAATTTTGCATTTGTTTCATTTTTCAATCAAGATAAATAGAGATATACTTATTAAAGGAAAGAAAAAAATATTTTTCTGTTAAAGAAATTAAAAAATATGTATACTATCAGAATATTTCTAAAATCAGTAAAATAAAAAGAATATACTAATGGGGAGAAAAACATTATTTTTCTTTTAAAAAGCATTTTTTTTTAAGTATAGAAAATAGGAAAGAATTATTTATAGATTTAATAAAGCGAAAAAGATATCTTCAGGATATTAAAAATATTTATAGGATTAGTACGTAAGCACTAAATGTCAGGAAAAGATATTTCTTTGTTCAGTAAAATTAAAAATATAATTACAATCAGAATATCAGAAAAGGATGCTTCTATGGAAAAATGTATTTCTATGTTTTGAAAAATGGACTTTTATGTTCAAAAATAAAATACTTTTATCTTCTGTAAAATGAAAAAGATAGTCTTATGTCGAGTCAATTGGAAAAATGATCACTTGTTCGATTAATTGAAAATAATGTAATGTTTAAAAATATTGATAGGATCAGAAAAAACAATATATAAACGCAATCAGAATATCAAAGAAAATATATTTCTAAGTTCAGATAAATGCTCAAGAAATAAAATTTGTAACCGTATTAGAATATGAAAAATATATATTCTTATGTTCAGTAAAATAAAAAATATTTTATACGTTTACTAAAAAATTTAAAGTATGTTCCGATTTTCAAAATGAAGCAATACGGATTAAAAGATATTTTGCCAACGATAAATCATTAAAAAAAGAGTTGAAAAAGTCTGTGTTTTATAACAAGAAAATGAGTATATTAAACATAGTACAAACTATTCCTTAGAAGATTCTAAATGCCGATAAAAGTCACAATGTTCAAATCTAGAGCCAACTTAAGTCGTGCTTGCGCTCAAATACCTTTTAACTAGTAAATAAATTAAAGTCGTTCGTCTAAAAATGTATCCAAAATGCACAAATAAGTCTTTGTACTGGTTGGGAAACGCGTTCATCTACTGACCAAGAGTATGTGGGTTCGAATCCTTGAGTTAAGCTTTTGTACAAGTTTCCTAATTCTAAAAAATAATCAATTTCTTAAAAAGTTCTAATTAAAAAAAATCAGTTCAAATTCAGTTCAATAAATCTTAAAATCAATTTATAAATAATGAGCTTATTTTTTTTATTTTAATTAATTCATGAAATTAAATAAATTTGAATGCCCGATTTCATCATTCTGAGAATAAAGCATTCAGTAAAAGGGTCTATATAAAAATAGTTTTGAAACCCATTAAAAATTCTGAACTCATCCTCCCTTAAAAGTTTAAATTCAAACACACTCCTTTATATTTAGTTAAATTAAAATTAAGTTCATTTCAATAAATTCCTTAAAATTAAATTGAAATCCACCGATTCCGTCCAGAAACCGAAAACTTAAATCCACTCCACCTCCTCTAGCATGTCACTATTGTCATCCCCCCACTTCCTCCCCCCTCCTAAAAAATCACCCGTGTCTTCACCAGGCGAAAAAAAAATCGACCCCTCTCTTATAGCACGTGATCGGACACGCCCCCTTACGACATTAAATTGAAATCCACCGATTCCGTCCAGAAACCGAAACTCAATTCCACCCCCTCTCCTCTAGCCTGTCACTATTGTCATCCCCCACTTCCTCCCCCCTCCTAAAAAATCACCCGTGCCTTCACCAGGCGAAAAAAATGACCCCTCATCTTATAACTCATGTTTGGACACGCCCCCCTTTTGATTGACAGGTGGACACGCCCCCTTCCATTGTATTCGCCAGAGGTCCCACGGAAAAAATTTCACCCCCCTCTTATAAGACGTGTTCGGACACGCCCCCTTTTGATTGACAGGTGGACACGCCCCTTCCATTGTATTCGCCAGATCCCCCTGCTTACTACTTACGTGGACACACTGTATATATATCATGAGAAGAAAATTGTATTCGGAGATTGAATAAATATCAACTTAATTAACTGGTAAGAATTTTTTCTTATAATGTGTAACAGTGAGTCCAACTGTGGCCCATGTGGAACCACTCATTTTGAAGAGAAAACTATGCCTTATTTAATCACAGAAATTCTACTAGTAAATAAGGCAAAAATGTCCCTTCAAAATTAATGGTTCCACTTTGGCCGCAGATGGACCACATTGGTCTACAAAATGATAAGTGAAACACGATTTTGCCGACTGTCTTTAAAAAGAATGAGAAAACCGTTGCAACGCTTAGCGACATTCTTACGAAATTTCAGTGGAAAAGCTAATTTTTACTTCGTTTTTAACACTTTGAGCTCTAAGCCCGAGTGTAACTCGGTTTTCCGTCTTCGGTGAAGCGAACTAAGCCCGAGAGTCTCTCGGGCTCAACTTTGAACTCTCTGAGCTATAAAAGTACGTACTATATACGTTCGAGGTCTTTTCAAATATTACCTACGAACCTTTTATTTTGAAAAAAAAAAAAAAAAAAGGTGGCAGCAATAAACTGAAGTTAAGTATATGAAAATATCTAGAATCAGAGCTTAACTCGAACTTATTGTGAATATTGTGCTGTTGCTCTTAAGAGCTCACTGCAGTCACAGATAAAAAGAAATAAAGATGGCCGCTGGCATTTTAGCTGAATTGAAAGGATGGTCTAAATTCAAATGATTGACAAGCGAGCTCTTCCAATCAGCAAATGGCCAATTATCTGGCACGATTCCAACCCCCACCCCACTTCGGCTGAGCGCTACATGTGATAATTTCCAGTAGGTTTCAGGTGTAAAGGATTTTTTTTTCAATTGTCTTCGCTTTACAAGCGTAGATCAAAGCCCACTGTTTTGTGAAGACTCGATAACGGTAAAAGCCGTAAAAAGAATTTTAATCTGTTTATGATAAAAGTGCAAAAATTAAAACGATTTGACTTTCAATTTTTTTTTTTTTTTTTTTTTTTTTTTAGGTTTATTTTACAGCTTTTACAAACATAAAATTGAAATTAGTGCAGTATAAAAACTATTTTATTTCACATAAGGCAATTACATTTAAAATCAAGGGGGAGATATTGAATGAGGGGGGAAATATATCAGGTACAAATATTCTAAAATAACTATCTTTTGTGCGAATTCTTTTTAGAACATAAAATTTATGAGATTTATAAAAGCTAAATAACATTGAAGGTTAAAAATAAGATGTTCATAAAATTAGGAGAGGAAAAGTTAAACAAATAAACTGTATATTTTGTACTGTACATCTGTAGAGGGGGTATAAATCTAAATCCCAGCGTAGTCATTTATAGATATAGTACACAATTTATTGTTGTTAGCACTAAAATATGCGACAGAAAAAATAAAGTTTTCCAAATATTAAAAACTTTGTGTGATGTTAGCAGAAAGAAGGATGGCAAAAATTTTAGTGAAATTTTCAGGCAGAAGAAAATTTAGATTATGGATTATTTTTACAAGAATGTTATAAAACATAAAGGAGTTTTAACAATTTGAAATTTTAAGTGCACAGGAGTAAATTCAGGTGTGTGTGTGTGTGGGGGGGGGGGGGATTTCTGAGCACTAAATATTTTTTAAATGATGCGGTCAAATAAGAATGTTTTTTGTAGCGGTTCGTAATCTAAATAACACTAAAATACTTTTATTTTCATTACATTTTTCCATTTTTAACACTTCCCAAGAAAGTTGAAAAGTGTTTATGGATTGAGTTTGTCCGTCCGTCTGTCTGTCTATCCGTGCTCTAACTAGCGTAAATATAGTCGGATTGCCATGTAATTGATATACGATATTGAAAATCATCATGGTATATTCGGTGCACCATTCATGGTTCATTTACAGATGCACTCAAAAGTATTCGCTACATTATGGTCTATGTGGGGGGGGGGGGGATTATTTAGGATGTATTTTAATAGTGTTACACAATGTTAAACACAGTTAAATTTATGTACATTGAGACACACTTTAAAATTGTTACTATAGACTATGTTATGTGTAATGCTTAAAGTACGAGTATAGGGGACTCAAAAGTATTCCGTTATGTTATAGCCCATGAAGAAATATCGTTTGCGGCGTATTTGATTGATATTACTCTGTCACAAAGATGATGAAATTGATATGAATTTCTGAGGTGTCCTAAGCCTACTTTCTGTACAACATGAGCATTTAACAATTATTTACGGTGTCAGACAAAAGAACTTGGTTCAATATGGTCTACGAGAAAAACTGTTTGTAGCGTATTTTCATCACGTTACACTATTTCAAACATGACGAAATAGATACACATTACTTTGATTTACTACAAGATGCTTACATTCGAATATGGTCTGCATTTCATTTAGCGTTCATTTACAGGGAAACATAAAATATTTTGATACAATACTGTATCCGATATAGCTATTAAAAATTAATGCTGAAAGTACATTTTCAATTACAGAATGCGTTTTTAAGTTTAACTAAATTTTTGCGCACTACGTGGTGTGCACATATTTTACAAACCCTATACAGGACCACACAAAAGAATTCGTAACCATTGCTGAGAATGAGTATGAATTTCTTAAAGGTGTTAGGTTTTTTTTAGTTATAAATGTACAAGCTCAACTACATTTAGTATGCTTAGAGATGTTTGTATCATACAAATAAAATCCTATACAGGGATATTCAAAAAACTGGATACATGGGCCGCCGATAGAAAATAATTCCTGCAAGTGTGATTTCAGTAATTTTGAGCATGATTTTGCATGAATTAGATTTCAGCTTAATACTGTTTGACGTGTATAAAAATTTCTATATACAGAAATGCACAAAAGAATTCAAGTATGTTTCCGTCTATAAGTAGAAATTGCCGAGGGTGAATTTTCAACTGTTTTATGTATTTTCTTACAAAACTAAATTTTAACATAGTATGTAGAATCCGTACAAATATATGCAGTACAAATATATCATATACACTGCCTCATATGAGCTGCATATATCATATGAGCTGCACAAAAGAATTTGAGTACCTTCCAGGTTATGGGTGCAATTGTTGAAATCTGCTTTTCAAACGTGTCATAGGTATTACAAATGTTTAGTTAGATATCTTCTTTACTTTATTAAACGGCGAAGTTTTGTTACAGTGTTCTGTAAGTGTTGGAAAGTATCGACGTAGACGTATGATTTTTCTTTTTTCTTTATGGACATACTCGGTTCAGTCGATTACTCAGGCACCTTTGGTATCTACGTTTGATGGTTCTTTCTGAGCTAGTCGGAATAAAATGATTTCGAAAGATTAAAGAATTATAATTAGATTAATTAATAAAGATTTATAATTAGGACGAAAAAAAAGTAAAAATTAAAAAGTGACTGTAAATTAGATTTTTTAGCTTCATGAGTTGAGGGTAAGACAAATCAAGAAACATATTTTTTTTTTTTTGGCGGGGGGGGGGGGGGGGCGGATTTAATAGATGACCGATTATGTAACTTATTAAAGATTTACAAATAGGGCAAAAACATTGCAATTAGGAGTTTTAGAGACTTTAAATTTTATGAGCATGGAAATAATGGGGGGAGAAAAGAAAACGTCAATTTTATATGGGGTGGAAGAAATTATATAATCGATTATTTATTGTTCAATATGAAACAGATAAAGCTGAAAATGTATTAAAAAAAGACTTTCAAAGATTTTAAACTTAAATAAGGGAAAGAAAAAAAAAGGGGGGATTTTATTTGATGACTTATTTATTTACCTTACTAAAGAATAAGAAATAGGACAAAAAAAGACTAAATTTTGTGTTCTTGGTAAGGGTAGAGTCAGAGCAAGCGTCAATTTTTGTGGGGGAGGAGTATAGTTATATGATTATTTATGATTACAATAAATTAACAGATAGAGTACAAAATTATATTAATACATGGAAATTATTCCAGAGAGAAACATTCGCCTTGCATTCAATATTTCAAATGAAAATCAAATTTCAAATTTCAAAGTAATTGCTTAAAAGGCGCAAAGGCCAACATAGTGAAAAAGATTCCAAGCCGGGACTCGAACCCGGGCCATCAGTATAGCGCACTGACGTTCTACCGACTAAACCACTTGGAACGATACCTAGCTCGGAAAATTTCTCACTATTATATGTTGGAAAGGCTACAAACGCAGCACAAGATGGAATATTTATCGTGAGTCACCGACCTGGGACAAACACGAAACATAATTAAATCCAGCATCGATAGAAATTATATTAATACATGGAAATTATTCCAGAGACAAACATTCGCCTTGCATACAATATTTCAAATGAAAATCAAATTTCAAATTTCAAAGTAATTGCTTAAAAGGCGCAAAGGCCAACATAGTGAAAAAGTTTCCAAGCCGGGGCCCCACCAGTGGCCGAGAGGCTCTGCGTTCGAAGCTGGTAGACGGGAAGTGCTGGGTTCGATCCCAATCGTGCCCGTCGGCCTAATCGTTCGGAGTTTTCGTGGTTTTCTTCGAGCCGTGGATTTTCCATGTGTAAATATGGATTAGGTTCCCTTAGGGACATTTAGCCGAAAAGGCGATTAACCGACAGGACATTTAGCTGATAGTATAATTAGCCGGTACTTTTCTAACATTTTTCGACACCCCTCATGAGATACATCGCATTGGAGCCCTTTGATCACTCTTTCATATTATGTACCTCCCGTTCCCCCTCCCCCAATTTGTATCACCGGGAGCATTTTTCTGACTTTTCCGACATCCCTCAAGTGATATATCATTGGACTGGGCAGCCCTTTGATCACTCTTTCATATTATGCACCTCCCGCTAGGTTACAGTTAATTTGCAGTTTGGTTACAATTGCGATTAGTTACTCTTAGATTACGGTTAGGTTATAATTAAGTTACGTTTAGGTGATAATTAGATTACACTTAAGTTACAGCTTGGTCATGGTAAAGTTATGTTACAGTTACATAACATTTAGCATATGATTAGGTTATAACTAGGTAAACGTTATTTACAGTTAGATTATGGTTAAGTCCCAGTTAGGTTACATTTAGGCTACAATTAGGTTACTGTTAGGTTTTAGTTTGGTTACGGTTACTTCATAATTAGGTTACACTTAGGTTACGTTTAGATTATGGTTAGGTAACTGTTCGGTTATAATTAGGTTACGTTTAGGTGATAATTAGATTACGCTTAGGTTACAGCTTGGTCATGGTAAAGTTGTGTTACAGTTACATTACTGCTAGCATACGATTAGGTTATAATTAGATAAACGTTAGTTACAGTTAGATTACGGTTACGTCCCAGTTAGATTATATTTAGGCTACAATTAGGTTACTGTTAGGTTTCAATTAGGTTACGGTTACTTTATAATTAGGTTACCGTTAGGTTACGTTTAGATTAGGGTTAAATAACTGTTAGGTTACATTTAGGTGATAATTAGAATACGCTTAGGTTAGAGCTTGGTCATGGTAAAGTTATGTTTCAGTTACATTACAGTTAGCATACGATTAGGTTATAACTAGGTAAACGTTAGTTACAGTTAGATTACGGTTACGTCCCAGTTAGGTTACATTTAGGCTACAATTAGGTTACTGTTAGGTTTCAGTTAGGTTACATTTAGGCTACAATTAGGTTACTGTTAGGTTTCAGTTAGGTTACGGTTATCTTACACTTAGGTTACGTTTAGGTTACAGATAGATTATAGTTACGTTACAGTTTGGTATTGGTTAGGTTACAGTTACGCTACAGTTAGTTTATGCTTAGGTTATAATTAGGTTAAGATCAGGTTACAGTTACGTTACAGTTAAGTCGGATGAATATCCTGTCGGATGAATGTCCATGTCGAATAATTGTCCTCTGTTGGCTAACTGTCTTGTCGGCTAACAGTCGCTGTCGGCTAAACATCCTGTCGTCTAATTGCTGTCTGCTAAATGTCCCGTCGGCTAAGTGACATTGTAGCATATAAATAAATAGGGATATGACAAAAAACTGGATACATGCCCGTCCATGGATAGCAATTCTTAAGCTAATGTTAGCCTTAGAAGTGTGATATCAGTAATTTTCAGCGTATTTATTTCTGAATTAAATTTCAGCTCAGTATGTGGCGTGTATAAAAATTTATAAGGAACATACAGAGCTTCACAAAACAATTGAAGTACGTTTCCGTCTTTTGTTAGGAATTAATAAATGTGTATATTCAAATGTGTTATGTGTTTTTCTAACTGAACTAAAAATGTAGGAAAGGGTTCATAATCCATACTTGACACATGGTTTTCCTTTCTTGTTTTATTTATTTTCAATAATTCATCTTCTTATGTTTTTGTATTTCTCAGTTGCAATAATCATGATTTTTAGGGTTCCGTACTTAAAAAGTAAAAACGGAATCATTATAAGATCACTCCTGTGTCTGTCTGTCACAGCCATTTTACTCGTAAACTACGGAACGTGGGAAGTTCAAATTGGGAGATGTAATAAAGACTATTGACCCACATATTTACAGATTATTAAACATTCACAAATATATGTGGGAAAAACGTAGAGGGGATAATTAGGTTATTTAAAGAAGAAATATATTTTCTTTGTGTATCGTTTGGGGTATCGGTTAAAAGATTCCGTAACGCATAACTCAAAAATACATTTCTTTTAATTTTAGATATTATATTTTCAGAGATATCGTCGAAAATGTAGTGCAAAAATGTGCCCCCCCGCCCCCCCCCCCCCAATCTATTTTCAAATCTACTGAAACTAAAATTATGAAAAAAATTAGAGGTAGTAGAGGTTAATTTAATACTCGCAGGAAAATTATAGCGATTGCCCTAGGTGGCATAGTTTTTCATAAAATCGCATTTTTCTGTTACATACAGATTTCTATTTGCGGGCATTCAGCAAAGGTATCGAAGAGCGCTAAAGGTACCTATCGTATCAAAATTATAAAAGCATTGTTTATAATGATTTTCGAAAAAAAATCGTCGGTAATTCGCCGAGATATTAAGACTCCTGTCCCTGCCGGCGAAGACACTAACGAGCTAATGCTAATCCGATGGGGAGGAAAAAGTAAAGAAAGGTGCGATGTAGAGACGGATCTCGGCTATATAATGCCAAAAAAAAAATTTAAAATATCGAAATACAAAATAGATATTAGAAAAATCCTTCCCTATACGATTAGCATTAGCTCGTGATTGTCTTCGCTGGCAGGGGCAGGAGCCTTAACCCTTAAAGACACGGTTGGTTTGGACATACATAATGGCAGAGGCGGCGTACTCTATATACCATCGGTTTTTAAATACTAGATAACAACTTTTAATGATATATATGTGTAATGCAATACCCAGTAGCAGCATAAAAGCAGTAAACATCAAATTGTTAAAAACAGACCAATTTAATTATAATTAATCGCATAAATACTATGGGATTCGCGACTAGTTTGCGTTGAGTGGATCTCTCAATACGCCTCCCGTGTCTTTAAATGATAATTAAAGACCTATTTGAAAAAACGCGGCACGGACAAAGTCGAGTTGCATCTTTGCGACCTCTTTTCGAAACGCGCGTAGTACAACGCCAAGTTTAAACTTTGAACAAGGATTTTATTTCATCTACACTGTAAAAAGAAAAATATTTCTATGTTGAATTTAGTTTTATGAAATGCCAAATGAAATTTAAATATGCAGTACTTTTATTGTTAGTACCAAATTAAGTTCACCATATCCAGATTAAGATACGTTTAAAAAAAGAATTATACAAAATAGCAATATTTAATTTTATTTCGGCTTCATATCTCTTTGAACCTTTGTGGTATACTCAATCATACTTTTCTAATATATACAGCTATACCCAACTCTACGTTGTATAGGTTTTTACAAAGTTTCATTATTCTTTTAAATAATACAGTTAATAATTCATATATTTATTCTACGGAACTCTCTGAGCGCGAGTAATACTCGTACTTGACCGTTTATTTTATATACAAGCTATATGCATTGGTCTGCCAAGTCGTATCTTGGTGGAAACCATCTGCAGAACATCAATTAATGGTTGATCCGCAGGTTTACCATTGTGTTTTCATGCACCCAAACTTCAATATTTTCATACATTTGGGTGCTGCAAAATACAATGATAAACCAATCGATCAAAAACTAAACTCCGGTGTGCAGGTGTTTTCTATCAAGATATGACTTAGCAGACCATTTGCATTTTAATATGCTAATTGAGTTCTATCTAATCCTAACATTTCAGCCTTCAACTTGATGAGCTGATGGTCTGTGCAATTGCCACCCGTCGAACAAATCCCTTCCTGTGAAATCTTGTATCACTCTTTAGGAATCTGTGGACAGGCACAAAAACATCCTATCTGTGTTTTTATACCTAGATTGTGTATAAAAACCTTTTTTAATTCATTACTCTGAATTTGGAGATTTTTGTAACAAATACAGCTGTATTTTTTTTTTTTTTTTTTTTTTTTTTTTTTTTTTTACAATTGTTTGAGAAAGACTTTGTTTTTATTTTCTCTGAAAACTGCTTGGATTTTTCATTACATTGATATGCAATTCTGATAATGAATTTCATAGAATTCCATTTCAAAGCAATATTTCGAATTTCTTCCAGTTTTACCAAAGCATTCTTTTTCTTTATCAGAAATCAGCGAAAATAAATTTATTTTTCTGCATCTTTATCTTTAGACTAAGTTACAATTTTATTTTCCCCGCATTGCTGATAGAGATTTTTTTTTTACCTTGTCAGTTGAAAGCTCACAGTCAAATATCTCCAGAGATTCTCCATCTTCTTCCTCTACTTCCCAGTTAATAATCAGGAGGAGTTGCCGTAATATCCTTTACCAATCTGTGTCCTATATCGGAATTTGGTAAATTAGCAGTGCTTTTAGTTTATAGTCTTTACTTGACCTTACCGATCATGACAGTGTTAAGCTATCATTCGTCGTTGCTAAGAAACTGTTAGGATAGCTGAGGACGCTCTATAACCGGGCTAGTTATTACTTTTTCGATTTTTGTTTCAGATATTTTTCTTTAAAATTACTTTTACTTTCATATCCGCTCTAAAATTTAAACTATCCTATTATATATAAAAAAAAAAACTATAGCCAAAATCGAAAAGTAAAAGCTAGCCTCACTGTCGATAGTCACCAGATATCCTATGCAAAAAAAAGAAAAAAAAAAGAAAAAATCATTCAAAAATATTAAAATCAAAGGGAGAAATATGAAAATGACCCCCCCCCCCCATAGACTTAAAATTAGCGTTTTCATTCCTTCCCGTGTCTGAAATAGGCGTGCATGCATCCAATTCTTTGAATAGCCTTGTATATTATTATATTTTTATTTTCCAAACATATCTTTCTAAATGTAGTTGAATTTGAAAATAAAATTAATCAATTTCTCAACAATTCTTCCTAGTTCTTTTGCGTAGCCCTATACGTAGTCTATCGAATTTATATATATAATCTAGTATGCAGAAATTTAGTTAAAAACGTATATCATAGCTGAAATCTCACTTTCAGCAATCATCCCTAATAGACAATACTTCATATGCAATATTGTATCCAATATCTTTTATGTGCCCCTGTAAATTAAATAAAATGTGATGCACATCATATTATAATGTAAGCATCATATTGTAAACCTCAGTAACGTATATGAATTCCATCTTGTTTGAAATCGTGAAACATAACTAAAACACACTTTGCAAGCAGTTTTTTCTGTAATAAAACTGAACCCTTTTCTGTGACCCTGTAAATGAATGATAAATGCTTTGCTATCCCTTCAGAAAGCATGTTTTACTGCGCCTCATAAATTCATATCAATTTCATTATGTTGTAACAGAAAACGTTATTAAAATACCCCGCAAACGTTTTTTCTTCGTAGTCCATAATGTAACGAAATATACTTTTTAATTCCCCTGTACAAGTACCTATGCTCTTCAATAATGCGAATAAATTGTATGTTTAAAATTGTTTTATGTCATTAAAATACACGCAAATGTATTTTCCCACATAGACCATAATATAAAATACTTTTGAATGTCCATGTAAGTGAAGTATAAAATATTAAAAGGTAATACGTATTAGAAAAAAAAAATTGCTAGCTAGTATATTTTTATAAAATGCTATATTTTATCTTACAGTTTCATAACTTTTAGTTTTACATTATTAAAGTTAATGATAAATTTTCGCGTTTCCTAACCGTTGCAAAAAAAATATCTTTGCGTTACATTTGAGAACCCACGCAGGTTACGGGGAAAAAATGTAAACGCTAATGTTAAATATATGGGAGCGTTATTTTCAAATCTCACTTCCTTTTTATCTCACTTCCTTTTTAACATTTTAAAATGATTTTTTTTTTTTGTATAGGATAGCTGAAGACGATCTACAACCGGGCTAGTTTTTACTCTTTCGATTTTGGTTTCAGATATTTAAAAAAAAAATACTTTTAATTTCGGAACAGGGGTGAATCGTTTCTGAAATTGAAACTTTCCTAATATATATATATATACTAAACTAAACTCTGCGGCTATACAATCCATGAGGATCAGGGCCGACAGTGGCCATCTCTGTTTTCTTGACCCTAGGCCCGAGGTGCTATACAGCATGCGTCCCGGCCAGGTGGTCAGCCTAACGCGAGACCCTCGGTGTTTAGTTCCCAAGCAAGCTTGGTACTCATTTTATCGACCCCAAAGGGATGAAAGGCTGAGTGAACCTTGCCCAGTCGGGAGTCGAACTCTCGACCTGCGGTGCGGCAGTCAGATGCCCTGACTACTACACCACTGGGCTTTATATATATATATATATATATATATATATATATATATATATATATATATATATATATATATATATATATATATATATATATATATATATATATATATATATATATATATATATATGTATATATACCAAAAAACACACACTACTCATCCAATCCCAAAACTACTGAACTACAGAGAAAATTAACAAAATAACCATGGAAAAAACTTACTAACAAAACCATGAACGAAAAGAAAACATTCAATGGAAAACATTCAATATATATATATATATATATATATATATATAATATATATATATATATATATAAAATAAAAATCTAAAAAGTAAAATCTAGCCTGGTTGAAGATCGTGCTCAGCTATCCTATGTAAAAAACATCATATTAAAACAAAGCGAGAAATTTTAAATTAACGCCCCCATAGACTTCGTTTTACTTTCTCTCCGTGTCTGAAGTGGGCTCTTTAAAAAATATATCTGTTACACAGGACAAATTTCGTTCTCCGACTGTTAAAGGTGTACTGTCCCCTTAAAAATAATAAATATTAAAGTAATGAACTATAAAAATATTTCTTTAAAATTTTGAACAAGTTGATTTACAATTTTAAAGTTAACAATCTTTAAAACTTATTAACTTTAAATTCTGCTGATTTTTAATTAAAAAAACTTTTTCGAACGTAAAATGTTAAATTGTCGAATATTTTATACATATACAAGAATAGGAGGCTTGAAAACCAGTCTCCTGGCCAGGCCACAAATATGTTCTAACAAATTATGACTTCGTAATTATTTGTTAACTATTTTAACTTAAAAAATAATTTAAAAAATACTCGTCTATTTTTTTACCATTTTACTTAATAAACTAGGACTGAAATTTGATTCCTTAATAACTCCTATATGTTGTAACTCCCTCTGTGTGGTTCTGAAATTGTTTATATAAACGAAAGGTATAATTTCTTTCGTTATTCATAGAAATATAGAATTTAAAATATTTCATTCTTTCAAGAGTCTTTTGTTGAAATTAAACAATAATTTTAGAAAAAAATAAATCCAAGGTTTGAAATAGGAGTGATCTATTTTAACACGATACAATAATCCAATCACAATTAAATCGTTTCCATTTGCTAAAGTGTTTGGATACTAGCCAATCATATTTTTAATAGGCGTGGTTTTAATCGTCTTGGTTGAGGCGGAGAGCATAACATTACGAGGCCATTTTTGACACATTTTTCATCAAAATCTTTGCATATTTTGCTCAGCCTAATTGTAGTAGAACTATTGAAAGCATGTTATTGGAAAGCTTAAACTCTATATTTTCGTTGTTATTAAAAAAATTTTCCTGAATTTAGCTGATATGAATGTTATAAGACTAAAAAGGACACAATACCTCGAATTTCACTGGATCCTAAATTGACAGGATCCTGAGAATTAAACTACAACGAAAATCGGAAAAGTAAAAAATAGCCCGTAAACAGATAGTCCTCAGCTATCCTGTGCAAAAAAAATCATTTAAAAATATTAAAAATCAAGCAAGATATTTGAAAACATTGTTGCCATAGACTTATCATTAGCGTTCGAACTTCAAGCCGTGACTAGTGTGGCCTCTTAATGCAAATCAGTGCTTTGAAATGCACCACACAAAAGCAAATCATACTACACTGGTGTCCAAAATTAAGGACCAACTACAAAATGCTAATTTTCAAGTACGCGAATACTCAAAAGGAGATAATATAATTCGAATAATTGCTATCTCTACAGCACAGCTAGTCCATATAACATCTCATTCATGTCACACATGGTCACAAGTGTCACAATCACTACGGTGAAGCAAAAAATTAGGAAATCCCATACATCTCATTATGAGTCTCAAATGATCACTATATGTGACTTCACTGAGTCGTCACTGTGACTGCTGCTTTGTGACGAGCCACCATGTGACTTTACAATGGAGTTACATTGTGACTCTCATGGGACTGTCATCTGTAGACTCAATTTCAAAGTCATCGCGAACGCTGCATTGTGATAAGTTATCAAATAATGTCACATTAAAGTCACATGATGACTTTCAGGTGACAGAGAGACTACTGTGAAGTCACCATGTGACTATAATGTGATATTATTTGGTGACTTATCCTAATCCAACGTTCATGATGACTTTGAAATTGAGTCTAAAAATGACAGTCACATGAGAGTCACAATGTAACTACATTGTAAAGTCACCTGGTGACTCGTGACAAAGCAGCAATCACATTGACGTCTCAGTGGAGTCACATATAGTGATCATTTGAGACTCATAATGAGACGTGTGGAATTTCCCATTTTTTGTTTCACCGTAGTGACTGTGACACTTGTGACCATGTGTGACATGAATGAGATGCTATATGAACTAGCTGTGCTGTAGGGATAGTAATTATTTGAATTATATTATTTCCTTTTGAGTATTCGCTTACTTAAAAATTAGCATTTTGTGACTGGTCCTTAATTTTGGACATCAGTGTAAATATTGTTTATATACAAATAAAGCCTATTTTCAGATATTTGTACAATATTTGTGTAAGTTTTTATTCAAGTTTATGAAAAATTTTATGTTAAAAATATGATGTTTTCTTATGCGGAACTTTTTAAAAATATATAAAACATGCTTTTTTCAATAATTTCTCATTAAATATTAATTTTTAAAAAACTAAGAAACTGAATAGGGTTTTTCCATTTTTGATAAAAGCAAAGAATATTTTTGAAAGTACCGTCAAGATTGACGTTTTAAGCCAGTTTTCGGAACGCATTAAAGACCATCATGAAACAGCTATAAATTATAAATCAAGATGTAACACATTTATCGAAAAATGCAAACCCTTATTCGATTTCAAATCATTGTAATTTCCATGCCCGCACATTTCATGCTTCTATTTATGAAAACGACTCTGTGAATGTATCTGAAAGTTTCACGTAGTTTAGAAGGAAAAATACTTGCTGAAATCCGCCTTAAAGTTGTTTTCAAATCCAAATTGTCTACTTTTTGACACATTTTTAATTTATTTTTGTTCGCAAACGCATCAAATTTCTAGGTGCTCGTATTAAGAAAATGTGTAATCGAACAGTTTTTTGGTAAAGGCAGAAGCGTTTTCTGAAAATGCTGTCAAAGTAGGCCTTTTGGGCAGAATTTCCAGTCACGACAGCGCGGGAAACGAAAAAAATTACCGTCCTGAGGCAATAATCGCTTATAACTCAAGGTGTAATTCATTTATCGGAAAATGAAGAAAAAAACTGTTAAATGTCAGAAAATTGTCCAGAAAGTTTCCGGTTGTAGAGAGGGAAACACAAACAATATATATATATTTTTGAGAACCGCCTTAAGGAAGCTCACTACCCTTCATTCGGCGAAAAATGCTATTTTTGCTTAAAATGTATTTAGACCTCTTTAGTATATTCTGACGAAGTTACATAAAGATTCCGATAATATTGAACATGTGAAAAAAGGCCTTTTTACTGTATCCATTTCCCTTCAAGTTTTTCAGAATTACAATCTTTATATTCAATTTTCTGTAATTTTTTTTTCAATAAATCAGCATGTTGAAGTATGGTTCAATAAATCAGCTCTAAAACTTTAACATTCTAATTTACTTTTTTTTTCATTTTTACTGACATTCCTTGTGGTATGTTTTATGAAATTAAGGGTCAGATTTGTAATAAAATAAATACCGTATATTCTGTCGTATAGAGCGCAGCATAAACAAACATAAATTTTATTTCATAAATAAATTTAAGATTTTACGACGGTGCAAAAAGTATCATTTCATTAAATAAAATTTCTGGGTTGAAATATAATTGTTTGAGTTGCGCGTTATACGCATCAATATACGGTAGTTTACTTACAGTTATAGAGCACATTTGTAAGAAACTATTATTGAAGAAGTGTGGTTTTATTTATTTTTTTTTTTTACCGCAAGAATTGCATTTTTCCTTCATAAAACCATTTATAGTATGTCAAAAATTTATTATAAAATGTTCAAATAAAAAAAAGTTCAAAGGATATCGAGTCTCGTGAACCCCCTCAGGAAGGACGGGCATCATTTAACCACATTTAAATTTTTAATTAAAGTTATTTCGTATAATAATTTTCGCCTTATTAATCCAATAATTCTACAATTAGGCACGGCAAAGATTATGACTAAAATATTCCAGTACAAAAATACATAAATAAATAAAGAAAAATAACATACGCACAATATATGGAACGTACTAGTGACACCCGTCCTGGAGATGCTAAGAGAGAATAAGAAGTAAACACACACCATACAAAAAACATGAAATCCTAACTTTATTGTTTAATATGGGATTACATCAACATGTGCTCACATCACAATTATATTTGGTTTTAGTAATCTGTCAATGTGAGTAAGAATAACATAATGTTCAATCCAGTATGATCTATTTTGTGAACATCTTATCTTACAGTGCGGCCAATTTGAGAGTGCCTTGCATCTTCTTAACAGCCTATTCTTCGTTCTGTTGTAAACTTCAAGGCTACCTGTCATAAATGTAATCTGTAACAAAATGGAAGAGAAATTGTGTAAACTACAGTGATTATTTTATTTAAAGGATTCACTTCTTTTGGTATAATCTGCAATATAATTTAGACATTGAAATAACATTAAAATAAAAGCATAAATAATATGCACGGTATCTGAAATATATTCATGTTGAAATTCAATATTTGAGATTTCAGACAGAAAATATTAAATCATAGTGAAAACTGACAAGATTTGTCATGCATTATAAATCTGTCAAACGTGATTAGAAATAAATTATTTATTTGTAATAGAACAAATTTATAAATGCAGAAGAATACTTATAAAACTGGGACGTGGACAAAAGCCCCATGGTCAAAACTCCATTGGACACCCCCCCCCCCCCTTCCCCACCGGACAAAGTCCCACTCTACTGGACAAACTCCATTTTGAAAAACTCTTAAACTTAATTCAGACTTCGCTATATGATTTTTATAGTAAATTTCCACAGCACTTAGTTCCTGCTCCCCTTTGAAAATCAGAAGTTATGACTTATTTGAAAAGAACTTTCTATAGTCTTTTCTACAAGTATTAGTACTTAAAAGATCATATGATACGGGGATTTTTTCTAAATTTGACTCCCTTCTCAAGTGGAGGGGTTTTAAAGAAGTGATAAGAGAAAAAATCATATTTCAAAACTTATCACGGCCTTAGATGTAAAATCTTGAACGGTGTTGAGGCTCAGAATATCTAACTACCTGAAATGAGTTCGGGCTCTTTTTTCGGAACAAGAGTCCAACGATTTAAAATCCGAGTCTGAAAAATTGTCTGTCATCAGAGCCCGAGCCAATACCGAAAGTGGGCAATAGAAAATTGTTAATAATATTTTAAAATTGTTTAAAGATTCATTTTCTCATTTAAAAATTTCTTCTTACATAAAAATAAGTATCAATCTTGAATACTCCCTCATGATAACGTTTCGTGATTTTCGTGTTCTTGAAAATTTGTTTAAAATAGCAAATTTATTATTTATACCCAATCACCGGCTGAAATCTTCAAAAGCCATAATTTTTATTCCTTTAAAATATCTTTGTACAATTATGGCACAAATACATGAGTTCTGTTTGCCTTTAATTCTGGAAAATTGACTAAATAAAGTGGGGATAGATAAGGGATAGCCCACAGCTTCTTTATGTTACTAACACTGATCGTGCAAAGGCTTCAGAATCAGATAAAATATTTATCCTTATATTCTACCAATAACAATTCGATTTCCCTTCAAACTCATTTTTAAAAGGATTGTAAAACATTTTAAGAAACATATACGTCATTCTTGTTTCTCAAATAGCTTTTTTTTTTCTTTTTTTTTTCAATTTGTGAATAAATAAAATTTTAACTTTCAGCCCGAGCACAAAGACATATAAAAATCGAGCTCCAGCCGTTTCGGGCCTGAGCCCATCTCATCTCTAATAAACACCAGAGACGTATGATTTTTTTAAAAAATCATCCCCCTTGCTAATGTATCTCAAAATTTGTCATGATCTTTTCAAATGACATCATAGATTATGATATGATTTTTTGAGCCTCACCGGAGGGGGAGGGTGTGATTATGGGGTCCGAATTACAAATAGATTATGATATGATTTTTTGAGCCTCTCCGGGGGGGGGGGGGGTGATTACGGGGTCCGAATTACAAAAATTAGTTATTCATATCTGGATTTTATATTATGATACTCTGCATATAACAAAATTTCATCACTGGCGCTGTGACAAGTTTTGAGATACGTTTTTGCGTCCTCCTCCCACCCCGCTGAGGAACAAGGACGCCAAATTTGAAAAAAAAAAAAAATAGTGTTATATAGTAAGAATCTGCATCTTAAAAAAAATTTGTCAGGAAGGCCGTGATATAGATTGTACGTTCACTAAGGGGCCATCCACAAATGATGTCACGCTTGGAGGGGGGAGGGGAGTTCCTGAAATTGTGACAGTTTGTGACAAGGGGGTGGGAGGGGGTAAGAAGAAATGTGACATCACACATTTGGTTTAAAATAAAAGCATTAAAAATCAGCAAATTAAGTTTTGAAGTTATTTTAAAATTAAAGTATTTTGTATTCGTAAAGTAAGGATAAGATTTAAAGCCAAATATATTAAATTCCGTTTCAAATTCCAAAATACTACTGTTTTCAATTGCTCTTTCATATTATTTTATTATTATTGTATATTAATTATCTTTTTTGTCGTAAACCTTAATCTCATTTCATATAAAATAAGTATACGAATCATTTTTATAGTTGCACTCACAAATGTCATTAAAACACATAGTTAAAGTTAAAAAATAAAATATTAAATATGATCTATAACGCAGTGCTTTGTTTCTGAAATGCAAGTATATGTTTCTGTAATATAGCGTGACATGTGACAAGAGGGGGGGGGGGGGGAGGTAAGGTGAAGTGTGACATTTTGTGACAAAGGGGGGGGGAGGGGGGTAAAAAATATTGAAAAAAAGCGTGACATCATTTATGGATCACCCCTAATTAGGTAGGGGGGAAAAACGGCAAAAAAAAAATCTGATCTGATTATATTCTTAGAATTTATCTTTCCAAAATTTTATCTTCTAAAACCGTGATAAATTCTGAGATACGTCTTTTCACTCCCTCTCCCAGGGGTACAAGAGGGGGGGGGGGGGGGGGGAATAATTTTTTTTAAAAGTATCTGGTGTTTATATTCTGATTTTCTGTATCTTAAAAATGTTTAGATAAGATTATGCGCCACCCCACACCCTTCCACCCCTTGTGAAAAGATGAAAGGATGCTGAATAATTTAAAAAAATCGTCTGGAATGGATGTTTATATCCTGAGGTGTACCCTTTTGATTATCGATTGAATATGTGACTTTTGATTGAAATTAGTAAGTTAATGTAAAATTCTTCATTTAAACTAATTTTAAATTTAGTAAACTGTCAAGCATTTAACAGAAAATTTTTGTTTGAAATAATATTGCAACTGTAAGTACACGTGGGGCTTTCATGCGCGGTGATTTTGACCGCTGCTGATACTTTTGTCTGCTGTGAATTTTGTCCGCGGGTTTTTTTTTTTTTTTCTACCGTGGAGCTTTTGTCCCGAACCCCATGAAACTATAATTTTTAATGGAATATGAAAAATGGCATGTAGATATCTTCATCCCATAAATTAGATTGGGTACAAGTTATTTCTAATATATATAGAGTGCTTCAGTAAAAGGTTAATATTTTTTGGGAAACTTACCTCCGCCTACCAGACGGGTCCAATGGACCCGAAGGTACATTCAAAATGATTTTTCGCATTGAAAAAAAAATGTGACTTTTACAAATATGTGACTTTTTCTGTAAATATGAGAAAAGTCATTTTGAATGCTCCTGTCTGGTTCATTGGACCCATCTGATAGGCAGAGGGTTAAAGTACAAAACTTTGTTGCTGTAGCTCGAATCATTTTGTGTCTAATGTGCCATTTCCACTGAAATGTCATTTGTCATATAAAATTATGCAATATTTCCCCCAAAGAAGTCAAAATAGACCGTTCATTCTAATGTCCATATTTTCTTTTTATAATCATCCTATATATTTGTAAGAAAAATTTAAAAAAAAAAAAGAATGCGAGTAAAATTGAAGAAAGAATGAAAATAAATTTTGGATAGATAAATTCATGTAACTTATTTAATAACAGGGAAGCACTAAGATGACAGTTCGTCATATTCTAAGTTTAATAAATCCGCTTTCATCATTTTGGCGTTTTATACAAATATTAAAAGCAGGGTCAACTATTTGTTAGAAATAAATTAAACTTGCATAAAAAAGGCGTATGTTAGTATTTTATATAAATTGTATTATTCGTTATCTACTTCTATATTCTAAACTAAGAGTTAATTTCTCCTCTTTATTACCGCTTTCTAATCATCTCGCTTAAGTATCCGTCTAGACTAGCATCCGCGCCAGCTATTGTTTTCCGAAAAAGAAAAAAAAAAGAAGAAGAAGAAGAAGAGGGGATTATCATTTGAATTCATTAGAAAAAAAACTCAATGTCTCTACCATGTAGGCAGCATGGAAATTTTCTAAGTGCAGGACATAATATAATATATATATAATAAAATATAAGAGAAACTTCCCACATACAAATAAGTGACTACTGGAACTTGCACATGTATCCAAGTTTTATGTTTCAGTAAAAAAAAAAAATTATAGCATCAAATTCAATCAATTTTATTTTCCTACTCTTTGTTATCCTTATTTAAGAATAATACAATGATTTTTCAAATATATTTCATAAAAGAATTAGAACTTTAAAAATTGAATTATATATCTATTTTTGTCTTTCAGTTACTGTCATTCCATTACCAAGGCACGAAATTGTATAATTGTTTAATTTACTCTAAAAAACATTTTCTAATTTTACAACTGACCAGAATCTTTTGCTAAGTATTTGAAAACTATATTTAGATAAGTGAAATTTCACTACCATGGATAAATTAACTGAATTATTCAACAGGATGTAACATTTTCAAAACGCATGATGTAAAATGCACTTCCGTTAATATTTTGCAAATATCATTTAAAATAAATAATAGTGAGTAAATTTTTGGAGTAACACTTGTTCATTATTTGTACCATTTTTAAAGTGAGGCAAGCCGATTTTTGAAAAAAAAAAAGGGGGGGGGAGGAGGGTTAAAGCTAAATTTGATTACAAATTAAGATAAAGTTTATATTTTTAATCAATTTACAATAAATGTATTTTAATATCAGTATTAATTTGTTACCAATAATTTATTTGGTCAACGATATTTCAAATGCACTTATTTTGATTTAAAAAAGGGTTAAAGCTAAATTTGATTACAAATTAATGTAAATTTTATGTTTTTAACCCGGGAGGACGCGCGTCCGGCCTGATAGACCTGGAGTGTGTACGGATTTTACAAGTGTGACCACTATCTTTTAAAAATTAATCTTCAACTTCTTTTATCGCAAAATATTCTCCGATTAAATAAGGTGACGATTATTATTTGTATTTATTGGTGACAAAGTAAAAACCATTCATACCCTGAGTATGCACGCATTCTCCCGGGTTAATAAATTTACGATAAATTATATTTTAATATCAGTATTAATTTGTTAGAAGTAATTTATTTGGTCAACGATATTTCAAATGCATTTATTTTGATTTAAAAAAAAGGTTGAATTTAAATTTGATTACAAATGAAAATAAAATTTAAATATTTGGTCAACGATATTTCCAATGCGTTTATTTTGATTTTAAAAAAGGTTAAAGCTAAATTTGATTACAAATTAAAATAAATTTTATGTTTTTAATAAATTTATAATAAATATATCAGTATTAATTTGTTACAAGTAATTTATGTGGTCAACGATATTTCAGATGCGTTTATTTTGATTGAAAAAAAAAAAAGGGTTAAAGCTAAATTTGTTTACAAATTAAAATAAATTTTATGTTTTTAATAATTTTACGATAAATATATTTTAATATCAGTATTAATTTGTTACTAGTAGTTTATTTGGTCAACGATATTTCAAATGCGTTTATTTTGAAAGTGAGGCAAGTCCATTTTTGAAAAAAAGGGAGGGAGAGGTTAAAGCTGAATTTGACTACAAATTAACACAAAATTTAAGTTTTTTTTTATCAGTTTACAATAAATATATTTTAATATTAGTATTAATTTGTTACTAGTAATTTATTTGGTCAACGATATTTCAAATGCGTTTATTTTTAAAGTGAGGCAAATCGACTTTGAATAGAATTATTTTTTATATTGCATAATATTAATAAAGCACAACCGGAATTTAGCAGTTCTACTACTGGGTGGTCCATCTGTTGGTTCTTTTTTTTTTTATTATGAAAGAAAACGCATTTGAGTGAAAATCGAAATTCTTTATTGAACATGGAAAGTGGGTCTATGCCATTTAAGTATGGAATACAATATCGCACATGTGGCCACCGCGGTTCCGTTTACATGCCATCATCCGAACATCAAAATTTTCGATGATTTTTCTCAGAATGAGCATATCCATGGCCAAAATTTCAGCCCAGATGTTACGTTCGAGGCCTAGGATTGTGCGGTGTGGGGGGGGGGGGGGATTTTGGCGAACACTTTAATTTTCAGAACACCCCCCCCCCAAAAAAAAAAAAAAAATAATCCATTGATGTTAAATCGCATGATCTTGGCGGCCAATTCACAACAGAATTGCTTGAAATTACGCGATCTGGAAATTTCTCGTTCAATAAGTTGATGATTTAGCGAGCAGTGTGTGCCGTTGCACCGTTGTTGTTTTGTCAACGAGTCCACAGTTACAAATGGCATACATTTGACAGTTCATACATGCATGACACATGACAGCTGACACAAATAACCTGTGAAATATTCATAGTTCAAAAAAGAAACGACAGATGGGCCACCCTTTACAGCTGTGGTGAATTGACAACATTGTTTTATCATAATTTATAATTACATGCATACAACTTATTACGGAATATTTTTTCCCACTTTTTATATAAAATTAAATTTATTTTTTGTTTTATTGTAACTTTTTTAAAGAAGAGTGAAATATTGAAATAAAATATTTTTTTTTGTTTTTGTTATTATAATAACATTCCATTCAAAGAAAATCAACGTTTTCAACAAATCATTGCTCTTGAAAGTGAAGCAAGTCCATGGGCGTATATCAAAACCATGATTTTTTTTTCAGGCAACACGGATAACCATTATTGCATGTCAGATTTACATGAAATAAGACCACAAAAAATATGAAATAAGTCTGATGAGTTTAAAAATATTCTTAAAATAATTTACGAAATTTTTAAAACCATTCAAATGTAAACCGTTCTTATCTAGCAATAACAAAACTGGACTCGTCTCACTGTCAAAATCAACGGCTGATTTTATGAATTGAGGTCTTTAACCCTTTGCGTTCGTATTAAGTTTATACATAGGTGTCATACTGGTCGGAATTCATTTTTGCTCAACGAACAATAATAGGGGAGAGTGGTAAGGAATGGGCCATTAACAAAATATGAAAAAATATTTGCATAAAATTATTTTAGATGCCACCAATAGATGAAGCTATTTGTTCTACCAAACTCATCAAATTTTTCATTGTTTGGGAGAAGCCGTTTTCCCACTAGAGTAGGATGGTCAAGAATCTGATTGAAAAGTAAATGTTTTCACTTTTCAGTAAAATAAATGAGCTAATAAACAATTAAATTTTAAAAATAAAAAAACCCGACTGCGTAAAAAGCGAACTAATTAATTATTTCTCATCAATGTGAAACTATTTTTTTTCAATTCCTACTATTAGCTCACACTCTCGCTATATATATCTTGTTCAAATTTTCAATCGTTAATGAAATACTTATTATTCATTCAATCAAGCTCAAATAATTTTTTTAAGCTTGTAGTGGATGGCACTTAATGTTAATCCAGTTTTTTCAAATATTAATTCATTAACTAAATTAAATTAATTAATTTTCAATAATCGAGAGAGCCATCTTCTTGATCAAGGCATTTTAAGCGCCACTCAGGGGGAAAGAAAAATGGGAGAAAAAAAAACTCTTATTGACCTAAGTAGGAATTGACTTAAAATATTTTTTTTATATTACTTGTTTATATTACTTACCTATTTTTTTTTATTTACTTGTATTGATGACTTTTAAGTTGTGTTTAATTGTTAGTTCCTATCTATAAACACTGTTTTGATGAGGTCTATAGATGTCTATGATGGTTAGAGTTGCAGTAAAGCTAGAGATCCTACCTACACAACTTCCAGGTTGTATAATATTTTAACGGAGCTTCTGACTGTAAAATAGTCAATGAAACATCGTCTACATTTTGAAAGACCTATCCAATGATATGCCACTCAATAGGGTGCGTAATTTTTTTTCGTCTCTACCGCCATTTTGTATTTTAAGGCCGCCATTTTGCATTTATAAAAACAAATCTTAGCCTATAACCATCAGGCCGTTAAGACGAATCGATAGAGACCTCATTCATTAAAATCCATTCAGCCGTTGGGATGTTTCGAGGGTATAAAGAAATCCACATACACAGATACGCGTGAAACACATAACCCTTCTTTTCAGTCGGGTAAAAAGTATCTATTATTTCATTGCAGATATATGTATTAGCAAGTCTTTGCATATCTGTAAACTAATTTTAGGATGTATTTAGATATTATTTGAATTTAATGTACTAAAAAAACCTGAATATATTCCAGAAGTATAGGTGGGGCTGAATGGGCCACTATATCATGGTCATGAATGACCTTTGCCCTGATCATGAAAATATGGTTTTTCTTTCTTTTTTCTGATTTTCTCTTTAATATGAAACATAACTGGTTGTCATGGATTTAGATTAAATTACTGTCTAGTTAGAATAGGTTTACAGTGATGTCTAAAAAATAATTTGCACAGTTTCACCCTAAGAAATAATTGATTAAGGTGAACTGTCCAGTTGTTGACCACACCTACCCGTATTTTCCTATTTGATATAAAACTAGAATAATTGTTTTCTGAATCTGATGGGTAGAATAAATAATACCAGAAATTTACCCTAAATAGTCAATAGGCACTTCAACCCTGTTACAACCACGTTGTTTAATATTTATCTTGAAAAATATAAATTTCGTTAAATCATAATGTGTATTATCTATTATTTTTATGCACATTTTATGTTCTTTCTTTCTCATTATTTTATTATTTTTCTGCTATAATTATGTGATTTAATAATATCACTTTTGATGTTTATAAATTTTAATAAGCATTGTGTATTACTTACTATTTCGGTATGCTTTTGATCACATCATGTCAAGTGCCATTCATTTTGTCATAGTTGGTGAATAAAAGATTAATTACACATTTTTTCATTGAATTCATTTAGTGGCCCATTCATTACCTTCAATGGCCCATTCAATGGGGCTGAATGGGCCAAATTTCTATATTTTTATTTTATATCATTCATTATAAACATTTTCTAATCCAATTTTAATGAGTTTTTTATATAACCAAATAAGTAAAGTAACTGAAGAACCAATTCTGAGCCAAAAAAAAAAAAAAAAAAAAATATTAGAAAAAATTACAAAAATTAAAAACCAAAAATTGGCCCATTCATTACCACTCTCCCCTACATAATATGCAATATTATGAAGGAAAAACAAAATTTATTAATTCTTTTTTAAACTTCAGATATATGTAGGAAAACAACGGTACACTCCCTTCGGTCACTTTCTCTTTGCCATTTTTTAAAAAAAAATTAAGCGAAAATACCTAATGACACACATTTTTTTAAGGGTGTACTAAAAAATATATATATATATTTTCCGATGCTCAACTACTCAAAATTGTCGGTCACATTTTCAAACTCATTTTTAAAGGTGGTAACATGAAACTTGCTGGCATGATTTTTGAAAAGACGTATAACCGGCCGTATGTTTTCATTTTACGCTCAATCAATTAGAACTTGATTTGTAAACAATTATTTTTTCAATGTGACCCTTTTTTTCGTTCCCAGCTCTCTCGCTTCGGGAAATTGAGTTCAAAATGCCAAGTTTGACAGTATTTTTTGCAATATATTCTGCCTTTATCAAAAAATCGACACGCACGGCACATTACATAGTTTCAGAATAAAAAAATCTGCCAATTTGATACGTTTCAGACAAAAATTAATTAAAAAATAATTCCGAAAATAAGAAGTTTGGATTTGAATACACCCTTAAACACAATTTGTAAATTATTATTTCGAATTCTACTTATCTCCGACACTTGTCGACTTAATATAATATAGTAGTTCTTTACTGTGGTGACTGAGAGCAGACTTAGGACTGGGACGGCCAGGCCCGTGCGAAGCGGGGGGGTCGAAGGGGGCGGTCGCCCCGGGCGCGAAAATTGCGGGAGCCGTCAAATTTATACTACCAACATTTTTTTTTAAGAAAAATTATATATATACATATCGGGAATTTTTTTCCCAATGAAAGTGCGTACTGTTTCCATTTGAAAGTTACTGCATTGTACCGTCGTGAGTCAGGAATGCAGGATGGTCTAGCGACAAAAAGCACTTTATTAAAGCAGCACAGCACAGCTACAAAAAATATTCAGAAGTTAAGATGAAGATATTGGATTTCACAAATTAGGGCTTAAGTAAGCCCTGTCCGCAGTATTTGTCAGTACTGCGCGTGGGTTACAGCTTAGAGTACTCAGTACTCTGTCCGGAGAGATTATCTCCGCACCCTGCCCTAACTCTGGACAGACCTAGGCCGGGAGACGAAATTCTAAAATGGAGGGCCAAAATCACAGTCAGGTGAAATCCAAGCACCTCATTGGTCATTGAGCTGCGTCCTTTCCAGAGAGCAATCTCTAGCGTTAGGGGAAACGTCGAATACTCCCTTTTCCGAGAAAAAATCATGTCGGCACTTTTGAAGTGAATTTTTTCTGTTTCATAAAAAATAAGTCATCGAAATTAACTCAAGATATTTTGATGACTTTTTATAACATTTGAATGAAAGATTTCGATTTTAAGCTGTAAAAATTTTTAAATAATATGGCAAGTACGTTTTTAGTTAATGAAAATTAAAAATGAAACTTGCATTTTTTTTTTCCTTGTGTTACTTTTAAAATCCAAAATAAAACAAATATTCGCACCTTTCTATAGAAAAATTTAATAGCTAACTTAGAATACTAAAAACTTTCAAAAATTTTTGCCTAATGGAAAATAATTAAAAAAAAAATAATGTCAGTTTTTAAACCGATTTTAATCATTAAGAATAAACAGAACAAAAAATATTACACGAACAACTTTGTTATAGCATGTACAGTAAGTTATTCGTTTCCTGGTTCATGTATTTAAATCTGGAATATTTAAATCGATTTTTCACTCACTTCCTGGTAAGCTAAGGTTATAAAAATTATGAAAGCAGGTGTGTTTTCGATGACTTTTTATAATATTTTGATTATAACGATAATATTTTGATAATTTAATTATAATTAAATATGTTTCCCTAAGGAGGGTCTATGTGATAAATTGCTAAATGTTGTTTATGGTTATAATTGTATAAGAGTTTCAAGAAGAATGGAATTAATTATGTGCCAAATCATGTACGCTAAAATATGCCAATTAGCTTTGAAACTGCAACAATGAAATATTTTAAATATTAAAAAGTAAAAAATAAAAAATAAAATATAAAGAATGTAATATATATTTTTAAATGCACTTTTATCATTCATTAATTAATTAATTTTTGATTTTATGTTTCAAAAACAAATTTAGAAATCTTGAAAGGTTGTTTAAACTATGCTTTTTTTTTTCCTTTTGCATATGTAGATAATAATAATAATAATAATAATAATAAATAAATAAATAAATAAAAAACAGAGAGAAAATTGTGATTTTTAAAATAAATGCATAAGTTCATGCTTTTCTAATGGTAAATTAAAACAAAGGAAATTTCCATAATCGATGTCCACGCCAAGTTAACACATTGTTGCGGACTTGAATAGCAGTCATTAGGCTTGATTTTTAAGATAAACATTGAGTCTATAAAAGCATGTTTTCCTTTTATGTCCCAAATTATGAATTTATGAAAATTTCATCTTCTAAAGCATATTTTGAGAATTTTTGTAGCTACATTAGAAGATTTACACAATCATTTAATACATTTTAGAAGGATTTTACCAAAATCAATTAATAAAATTGAATTTATAGGGATTTTGTGCAATATTTGTAACTTCCCGCAAATCTTTTATTTAAAATCTCTTTTTTTTTTTTAGTATTTTGTAGAATTACAAAATATACAAATATAATTTCTTACAACAGAAATATTTCCGAACAGAAACTTTCGCCTCTCTCCCCCCCCCCCCCCCCCCTCAATCTGTCAACGTCAAGAAAGCTGAAAAAGAAGCAAAGGCAAAAGAAATTATTGTTTTTTTTTTTTTTTTTTTTTTTTTTTTGTGCAACCAATAATGTTTTTTGAAACATGATAAAGTAAAATATCTATAATTCATTCTAAACAGTATAACTACTAATCGATGTATTAAATTAGTTTTATAACAAGTTATTTTAATGGCACCTTAATGTACCGTCGGGCATAAAGTGTTAAAAACAAAAAAAAACTTTTTTACTTTCCTATTTATTTTATGGGCAGAGAACCTGGAGCGACTTAAAAAAAAGTTTGTGGATTTATTTTTAAGGTTTTTTTTTTATTATTATTATTATTTAATGCTAAAAAATTAAATTCTGTATTTGTAAAATTATTTGCGTAATTTTTTTTATATAATTTTGTTAATTTAAAGTTTCCAATTTAAAGTCTAGAAAAAGGTCTTTTTTTGATAGTTGTTGAATTTTTTCTAGAACAATATTAATTTTTTGCGATTTTATGGATTTAAATGGTGTGTGTGTGTGGTGGGGGAGGGTAGAGGAGAAAATTTATTGAGATTTTTACCATACGGAATTTATAGACAATTTTTAAATGATATTACAAGTATTTTTCAATGAAAACTAAATTTTTATGAAAGAATATTTGTCATGTCATATCATTTAAAAATTGTTTCAACTTATACTCTAAATTATTCATTCTCGTTGTATAAAATGTTATCAAAATATCTTAATTGGGTTAATTTTGATTATTTATTAAAAATAAAAGCGAACAAAATAATAAGGTAAATAATGCATAAATGTAAATAAGGCAACAATCACTTCAAAATTACTTTTCCCCCTCACTCCTTTCAAAATTCAAATGGAGAAACAAGTTGGTGATCCTCACCCTTATCTGTCTTAAAACCACGTGACCATACGACCAATGAGGTGGCTGTATTTCATCGGACTGTGATTTTGGCCCTCCATTTTAACTTTCGAAGTTTTCAGCCGAGAGTCCCCGAAACGGCCTCAGGCCTTTAGGTATATGTAATTCAGATTTCCTTGATATCTGGCGGCACTTGAAAATGCTTGAAGAGTGTTTCAAGTATTGTAAGAATTATTATACCTAAAATGTCTAAAGCTAAGATCTTGGCTTAAAATATGATTTCCAGTCTGACAGTTGGAGAGAGTTGAAGTGGAATATATTGCAAGTTTAATTAGGTTGTTAAAGATTTTATGATACACAAAATGTATCGGTCTTGTAGCAAAAGAGGGATATTTAGGAGCCACATCTGCCTTTATTGACAGAGTGCTATTGAATAAAACCAGGACTTTACAGCATAATCCCTTTACTCACACCCAAAAGCAAATTTCTGTCTATAAGGACTTCTTTTTTTAAAACTTGTTTTAGGTCTTTGCCTTAGTCTCTTTTGTTAACCTTTTCTTTTCTGAGTCTGGGATTTTCTTTCTGTGCTTGTGACAAAAACATACACCCTGAAAATAGCATGTGGTTTCTTCTTGGAATCCAAAAGGGTTGCAAACAGTTATACTGTACGGTTACATAGATTTTTTTACACTTATTTCCCAGATACCTTTTGCAAAGTATAACTGCAATTTTCTCTTATATTATTTAGTTGTTTACAATTTCTGAATTAAAATTAAACATTTTAAAGTTCCATAATAAACGCGAAATATGTATTCAATAGAATTTATTTCTGTTTCTGCACTTTGTGATACCTGTCACATAGAGAAGGCGGGGAGGGGCGCCAACATGAAACTTTGCACTGGGCGCAGTTTTCTCTTCGCACGGTTCTGGGAACGGTATAAAAGCTGTGATGGCTGAGAGCAGACATACGACTAGAATGGTAAAAAAGCTTTGGTATCTGAGAGTAGATACACGACCGCAAAAGGTTAAAGCTGTAAAAGGGATTTGTCGATGTCATATTAATAAACTGTTTCGAAAGTAAATAAGTCAATTAAATTTAAAAAATCAAAAACCCGACTCGGTAAAAAGCGAACTAATTAATTATTTCTCATCAATGTGAAACTATATTTTATATTACTTACCTATTTTTTTATTTTATTTACGTGTATTGATGACTTTTAAGTTGTGTTTAATCGTTAGTTCCTATCTATAAACACTGTTTTGATGAAGCCTATAGAGATTTCTATGAAGGTTGCAGTAAAGCTAGAGATCCTACCTACACAACTTCCAGGTTGTGTAATATTTAAACGGAGCTTCTGACTGTAAAATAGTCAATGAAACATCGCCTTCATTTTGAAAGACCTATCCAATGATATGCCACTCAATAGGGTGCGTAAAAAGTTTTTTCGTCTCTACCGCCATTTTGTATTTTACGGCCGCCATTTTGAATTTATAAAAACAAACCTAGCCTATAACCATTGGACGGTTAAGTCGAATCGGTAGAGACCTCATTCATTAAAATCCATACAGCCGTTGGGATGTTTCGAGGGTATAAAGAAATCCACATACCCAGATACGCGTGAAACACATAACCCTTCTTGGCAGTCGGGTAAAAAGTGTATAATTTTTGTAAAACGTCCTTCTGTTACTGCATGGCTGTTGCGACACAACGGTTGAGAAACACTGGCTTAAAACAATAACTAACAAATTTGAAATGCTTAATGCAAGCAATATAATAATTTAGATTGATTTCTGTCTATATGAAATTCTGTAAGTATCTAAAGGAATGTCATGCTAAAAAATTTTCCGCAATAGAAAAGTACATAATTTAAATACAGTTCAAATTAAACCCATTAATACACGATATTGCATTACTATTATTATTATTATTATTATTATTTTGCATTCATTTTATTTTTATTTTTTTAATTTTCAAACGAAAATTATTTTCGGTTAGAATGAACAATGACGATGAAAATTTTTAAAATTCTTTAATAATATACTAAATTTCAAAAGGTGCAATAATGCAAAAAGGGTTAAGGATGCATTTTAAAAACGCTAATGATAATGCATTCCACTTCATTTTTGGTAAGAATTTTTCTTTTAGTTTTTACCCTCTTAGTACAGTCAAAAATCGTACAGGTCTGAGTATTGTTAAGTAATAAGAGAGTGGATGGCGATGGACACACAGACTGATATACCATAAGCTCATTATGTGGCTTCGGGAATAAACAATTAACCAATTATCACCTAATGGTAAGACTCTCTTCATCAGGTGAAGCACAGCATACATACAAGGGTGCAAGCAGGTGGCAGACCCTATATTCATACTCTGCTCCACCTCGTTAAGGAGGCAGGAGCGTGCACAAAAATTGTGCGGCCCAGTAAAGACATAAGATGAGCCCGCGACGTGCCCAGTACATGTGTATACTTAAATTACAAAACTGGCCTCTCAAGGATTCTGTACAACTGCATTCTTTGTATCCCTTTTGTATCCTGCACGGTCCGAAAATTTCAATTTGAAGTCAACTCGCGTCGCAACCTCATCCGAACCCGACAAAAAAAATTTCCTCGACCCGTAGCCCGTTAAAATAATTTCAGGCGACCCGCAACCCGGCATATTTCAACCCGTATCCGACCTGAACCCGAAATACTTCAACCCGCAACCAAAATGAAAGGAAAGTAAATCATGTTTTAATGCAATTATGAAAAGTAATCTACAATTATATCTCTAATACCAATTTTATCGTATAGAAAAATGGACAAATATATGTTCTTTAATATACAAATGTAAAACCTCTGAATAGAGGACACCTCGGTATCGTTGAATAGAGTCCTGCATCGGAACGATCCTAATTTTCTTTCTGCGGGTCGGGTTATTCATAAAATAATTTTTGAGGATCATATTTAGGTTTTTTACAAATCGGGTTGTTGGGATTTTTACAAAAAGGTCTGAGCAGAACTGTATTTCAGATGAAAATAAATACGTACTTGAATATGAACGAGTATACAGGGTGTATCTGAAATGCTTTAACAAACTTAGAGGGATGATAGTACTCATGAAGACGAACAAAAAAATGCAATGGAACATGGGGTCGCAAACAGGGCCTGTTTACAGAAAAGGCCGGTGAAGTCCATGCTTACCCACTGAAATGCAAAAGGGCCCCCAATTTTACTTTTCAAAACTAATTTTTAGAAAAAAGAAATCACTCAATTTATTTTTTTTCTTACGAAACATTTTTTTCTTACTGTATGGCAATTTGTAAATCACAAAACATATTTTGAAGTTCACATATTCTCAACTATAGTTCCATATTTGCCATTTACAAAATAAATTGGCTATTTACAATTAAACATATAATAAAATACTTTTATATGGGTAGTTTTAGTTTAATATTAAAAAAGGTTATTTACTCTAAACTTTAATGGTAAAATTTCAAATTATTTAAGCATACGAAAAAGAGATTTAGTAAATAAAAAAGCAATTTGTAGAGATATAGGGGGCCCCCTGTGTGACGTCGGGCTTCCCCTATTCCTAAGTGTTAAGCAGGCCCTGGTCGCAAATGACGTTTAAAGGATGAAAATCGAGAAAATGCGTCCGGAAATGGACAAACTGAGACAAGAAAGAAACACTCCAGAAAATTATTTATTGCACAGAATAGGTAGAGCACAGCTCGTGATGTCCAGAGAAAACAAATATTTTACAGCAATTGTTCAAAATGTCGATCGTGGACATTATTACACAGAGTACATCTATGGAGGAACGATTGGCGGACACACTTGAAGACGTCGGGAGTCCTGCATACGTGGATTCCTGCTCACAGATTTGTTTGGCTTTCTTCCAAGTTTTTGTTATCTCTTTCTGACCGGATATGCACAAAGTGACGTGAAAACCAGCTTCGTGCTACTAGCCAGTTCTGCAGAAAAGCAGCATGCGAGATTTCGATATTTTTATTAGTTTTGCCATTTTCACCCTTTAAAAGTCATTTGCGACCCCATGTTCCGTTGCATTTTTTGTTCGTCTTGATGAGTATTATCATCCCCTTAAGTTTCTTGAAGCATTTCAGATACACCCTGTATATTCAATTTACAGTTTAAGGAATAAAATGTATATAAGAAATCTGATCCTAGTTTATTCTTTCTTTATGAACCATTTATTTTTCCTCTCGGAACATGAAAAATATTACCAACATTTCATTTTTGATACGCACAAAAACAAACGTATTTGTGATAGTTTCTGCACACATACACATGTTACGTGTTTGTAGATAGGGAGGTGCTCACTATTCAGAGGTATAAGCGTACAAATATATAACTGTTAGGAATTGAAAAAGTGTTCGCTTTTTGGGGGTGCTCTTTATTGTATATAGATTTTTCACCAAAAAAAATATTTTATACATTCTTTTGAAAAACCGGGTCAATCCGATTCCAAGCCACAAGAGTCACAACCTAACCCGCAATAATGAAAGTCAACCCAACCCGTGACGAAAAAATACAGCGCCAGCCCGACCCAAGCCGTGGTCGGGTCGGTAACGACTCTATCTCTTCCTCATGTACACTCTGTTGTTTGCAGATGACAAAATAATTAACCCTTTCAGGGGCAAGGTATTTTTATTCGCAAAATGCTGAAATGAGTAACTGACACCAGAATTTAGAAACAAATTTATTTCAAAATAAGCAAAAACTTTTGTTCGCGTAATTAATAAACGAAAAACTTTCATTCTAATATTCTGGAGCGAATGTGGCATTTAGGGATTAAAGTTAGGTGGTCCAAAAATGAACCACTGCCCTTGAAGGGGTTAAACTTTATTTACAGTTTAAAGTGCATTCGTTTTCATAATTTCATAAGTAACATTATTTTGTATTGCTATACGTCTGCAAAAAGAAAATAATATATAATGTAAGATTGAGGCCATAATTTCCATTTGCCCTAGCTAGGCCAGCTCCATAATTGAGATGATTGAACCTTGCCTTCTCTACCCAAATTTGGTAGCTAGGTCTTTTTCTGTTCAGTAATTGGTCGTAAAAGTTCTTGAAAGTTGTTAACCCCTTTGGGACCAACTTTTCATAGATGAATTTTATTCGGTTAGCACCAAACTACTTAACAACAACAACAACAAAAAAACAGTTACCTTATTTAATTACGGAAATGCCCTTATTAAATAAGACAAGTATTGCATTTCTTTACTATTGGTATATAAAAAAAAATAATAATACTGTTTGGACCTTTTGAAGATGCATATAGGCGTCCATGGTCCCGAAGAAGTTAAGAAATTTGGTAGTAAGGATAATAGCATTAATATTTGTTTTAGAAAAATGCAAAACGGTTTACTCAGAAAACGGCGCTTTATTACGCAGTGATAAATATTGTCAGATTAATTTCAAATTCAGTGTTGAATTCAGACACTTTTCTCCGGGTAGGACTTTTGCAGCTCCGTGGAGTGTGTATGTGTGTGTGTGTGTGTGTGTGTGTGTGTGTGTGTGTGTGTGTAGAGGGAGGAAGGGGGAGTTTTTTTCAGGCCAGGATTTTTGCAGCTCCGTGTGGAGTGTGTGTGAGAAAGGGAGAGGTACATTTTAATTTACCCAGCCATCACCACTTGATAACTACTGCTCGAACTGATAATAGTGAGTAGACTAGACATAACGTTGCTGTCAAAAGCGGATCAACTACTTCAAGGACCCTTAGGTTTGACTTTTTTAGAGACCCCGTTCCTTCTTTTAAAGCGATATATTTCAGTATTTTCTGGTACTAAAAACAGAAAGAAGCACGAATACCGCATATCATTTCCTTTTGCATAAAATATCAGCTTCTTATGAAGGACCCACCCAAAAAAATCTTATCACCGGGGCCCCTAGGCTTCGATCTACTCACTAGAGATCGACCAAAAATTTGGTTTCGTTTTCGTTTTAGACCCAAAATCTGAGTTTCGCCCAAAGTTCGGCCGGACCGAAGATATCTGTATTCCAAAAATCTCGTTTCTTCCTTCGGGAATTTTCAATAATACTCATTGATTTGAGCTGTATCGGCTCAAATGAGGCATTTTTATTTATTGCTATGAACTTCACTATTTATAAGTCATGACTGACTCAAGACACGAGTGCAAATTATAAAACAAGTAGTAATGCACCGAATATTCGGTATTCGGCCATGTTACCGAATATCTGGATGGCCGAATATCAAACTATTCGGCCGAACCGAATACTTAAAAACAAAAAAACATTTAAAAATATATTTTTAAAAACCTTACACAACTTCTACTTTTAACTGTGAACTTATAAAGTCATTCCAGATAATTAGAAACAGAATCATATTTAAATAAAAGAGAATGTTTTTACATTATTTATTTGCTGTTTGTTAAGTATCACTTAAGAAAATAACCATTAATGATAATTTTCATAGTAATTAATGATGTACAAATACAAGTCCTGAACATTATCAAGTAAATAATTTGTTTCTTGCTATTTCACATAAAAGGGTGTTTCTAAACAAAATAGAAAAGTTTTCATGGTTGATAATAGGCATCAAGACAGACAATTTCTGTAAAGGAAACCATAATCGCAATCCACTTATTCAGTCATGAATACAGTGTATCTCATCTCACTCGAGGTCAAACTTGCATTTTCATTTGTTACTTTAACAATAATGAAGATATCATAACTATATTTTCAACAGACTTGCTCTGATTTCTGTGAAATATTATATCATGATGAGAAGTGCTGGAAATTGCCACAATTCATATCTAAACAACTGTGAGCTAGACATTTCTTTATTCAGAATGCAGTTGATAATATTTATACTGTGTCGCTGACAATTAAATAGTATATGACCCTGTTAAGTTTTTTTTTTTTTTTTTTCACAATTTCTCTTTGATTTTAACATGTCTCTTTTAGAATTTAAGAAAGTTTTATTCATTTGTTTTCATTCACAGAAGAAGCCATGAAATTTAAAATTTTACTTATTAAAAAGTTTTATAACCATTCTCTTCTTAAATAACTCAAAGCAGATTTTTTACAGTATAAGTTTACTTGTAAAAAGCTCTTTATTTTTATCAAAATATAAGTTTCTGTATTAAACATTATGTAAAATTGTTTTAAAATTTGAAATTTTAATGCCTTTAAACTTTGAAATATAAAAGTATTCGGTTAGCCGAACATTCGGTATTCGGCCTAACAGTTACTATTTGGCTCGCCTGCAGGCCGAATATTCGGTATTCGGCCAAAATCACTATTAGGTGCATCCCTAAAAGGAAGCAATGCATATATGACTCAGTTTTAAAGACGCTTTTCACGTGCTCATTAAAAGCTGCAGACTTAAGAGTAATAAAAAATTTTTAGTTTGAAGCCGCAGAAGTGTTTCGAATACTATTTGAGAAAGTCTAGTACAGGTATGGCAAACCTATAGCACGCTGGGGATTATTTATAGCATGGCACAGATTCAGGTTCTACATCAAAATACAGTAAACTCTGTCTAAGGCGGAATGGATCGGAACTGAGAAAATTTTCCGTGGTAGGCAATATTCCGACTTATGCAACCCCCCCCCCAAAAAAAAAAAAAAAAAAAAACAAACAAAAAAAAACAACCTCGATGATGATATTTCTTTGATTTTCCTGACTCGAAAATCTGTTGAAAACTGAAATTCGGAAAGATCTTTTGTCTTTATAGATAAATGAGAAACGCTATTCAATTTCTTAGTACTGCTGTAATACATGCGAATTGAAAGTTTACACACACACCCACACAAAAATAAATAAATAAATAAAATAAATAAATAAAATAAAATAAACTTCGAGAATGAGACAGAACGCTATAACTTTGAATTTGAGTACAACCTTAAAGTATAATATATTGTACTTTCGAAAATATATATTTTGATAATTTGTTCATTCTACTAGAAATATTAACTTTTAAATGCAAATTTGCATATGAAAAAATGGCATAAGAATAAATTCCTTAAAATTCAATCAGTTTCTGTTCTTTTGAATTAACTTTTTCAAAGTGTTACAGAATTTAACTAACATGCTCAACATTGAACTTATCAATTTTAAAGTTTAATAAACATTCATTTTTAAATTATCCTTTTATCCGCCTTATGCAAAATTATGGTTTCGGTGGGACCTTAAAATCCTTTCCGTTTCCGCGTTAGACAGATTCCGCTTTATGCAGCATGAATTAATGTAATTTTCTATGGGTTCGCCGGGACTTGAAAAATTTCCCGCGGTAGACGGATTTCCGGCTTATATATAGTCCGCCTTAGACAGAATTTACTGTATAATAGAATTTCACAAAATGCATTAATTAATCAAGATCAGGCATTCTCAACTTGTGGCTCGCGGGTCGCATGTAGTTCACCGACCTTTCATATGCGGCCCGAAACACACATTAAACCATTAATTCGTTTTTTAAAAAAATTGAGAAATGCCTAAAAGCTTTTTTTTTTTATGAAAGGAAAAAAATTACCCTGTTATTTAAATTTAATTTAAAAGTATTTTAAAACTTAATCATAAACACTAATCCCATTATTTTAATTTAATTGAAATTTCATGTTAAATTTAATATATTTAAATTTGAAAACGTTAAAACCTTTTGTATGGAACAGCAATATGATTTATTAAAGAAAATCTCTTGCATTTTTATCTTTAAAATTGGGAAATTCTGCGTTATTAAATAGTTACGTTTTATACTTATTGTTATTATTTTAATTCATCCTTTTTTTTTACATTATTATATAAGTGTAAAGTGTTACGGCCCACCTAACGTAGCAAACATATGTTTGCGGCCCGCGGGAAATAAATAATATGAAAAATTCAAGTAAAAGCATTTTGTCAAATGAGTCCAATTCAACTTGCATTCTCTTAAAAATAACTAAGTACGAAGCTGATATAAATTATTCGGCATCTAAGATAAGACAACAGAAATAATATTTTTTAAATACTAAATTTCTAAAGTATAACACCAAATATTACTCATATTTTGTAATGATAACAACAAAATTCTAGTATAACAGATGATCATTTACAAAAAACATTATAAAAGATAAATCGAGGTATGTATACCTAAAACATTTTTAATTAGATGACATTCGTATAAATAGAGAATCCTTTTGAGTCCTTGGAGTGTTAATTACATTTTATTTTTATGAAAATATAAAATTTTGGCCAGAGGTACAGAGAGCCAATTTCGGCCACACGTATAATTAATTAATAATTATGTATATTTATGCATGTATTAGTTATTTAAAATTTTTTGGGACGTTTTCGTTTTCGGCCGAAAATAGAAAGGTTACTGAAATTCGGTTTCAGCCTTAAAAGCCTGTTTCGGTCAATCATTGCTACTCACGCTCAGCCTAATGGGTAATCCGCCTCTGATTGCTGTGTTCATTTCGTTAAAACGATGTTTTTGTTTAAAATTTAAACAAACATTTAAAAATTTCTTTTGTTTTATATTTGCTGGCATTTATTTATTCGATTTCAAAACAACTCCTAGACCATATGGCCAGATTTAATTGATTCTCGAACAAGTGGTATTGAAAACAACGGCAGTACTATTTTGAACGCAAATTCGTAAGATGCCTTCAAATAAATTATTATTATTATTTTTTTTTTTTTTTTTTACGAATTTATGATTAAATTATAGTTTTAAAACATCTGGGTGCATACATTTTTATTATATTTACTCTTATCTTTTTGGAGAAAGGGATTCTTTAGTGAAACGGAAACACAATATTATTTCTACTTCCCTTTTATTTGTCAGTTCTTAAAATCATTTTGCATGATTTTTTTTTTGTTATTAAAATGAAATACAAGCTTCATCTATTCTAATTAAAAAATATCAATATTTTTTACAGGATTATTATTTTTTACTACTGTTGAAAAACAATATACATTTTTTACTGCAAAGAAAGCAATAAAATTGACTATCTAAACTATACAGATTACATTAAAGTATCTCTGTTTCATCCCCGTAACTTAATACAAACATTCAATGAGAAATATTGCTGTTGCGAAAAACAAGAAGTACAGCTGATCATGCCGCGAGAAACGGTAGCAGCTGATTGCGCCAGGAGAGGCAACTGGAAATGTTTCTGCATCTCACAAACAGATGGCGACACTTAATTACGCTTGTACTTTCAAAAGAAAAGGACAGAGAATGAGAAATAGTTCTGACTCTTGTAAAAAAATATTCTTAAAGTCACTTAATAATTCTAGAAATATTTTTCGGTATCGTAAAAAAATATTCATATTAAATGCAGATGATGATTTTCGGGTTTGTAAAGGAATTTATTTAATGAATCTATAAAAATTTTACGTGAAGGGTGTTAGTGAAGCAATCAACAAATCACATGACTGCGGAACGATACAGTGTCACTTTTGAGATAGTCTGTAATTGTCGTAATGGAGTATGTGAGGTAGTTGGGCTTTTTTTTTCATTAGGCAGCAAGTTTTACTGCTCTTAATAATGGCCGAAGGTACATCTGTAAGTCAAGATGATGTAGTATGCAGGTATTTTTTGTCTGCAACATGCCGAGATGGTGAAAGATGCCTTTTTTCGCACGACAGTACACGTCGTATCCCTGATTCAGTGTGTCGTTACTATTTACAAGGCGTATGTGTTTTCGGCCAGAACTGCAGGTATGATCATGTTCTTTTAAATGAAGAAAATCCTCCTAAAAGTAATTCAAACAATGAAAGACAGTCAGCTGGCCCTTCAAGGCGTTCTGCTAATCGTAGTGCAACATGTAACTTCACTAGAGGTGAAACGAACAAAAGGAATTCCCATCAACCGAGATTTACGAATTTAAGCCGTCATTCTCCTAAAAATGAAAGTTCAAATGCCAATAGACCTGGCCCTGCCTCTACAAATAGCTCTGCTTCTGCCTCAACAAATTGGATAAATGCTCCTGAATTCGTACCCAAACATATTAGATCATATGCTGATACTGTCAAAGCTAACACTGTCATAAACAATGAACCAGAAAGGCCTCCTTCTGAAGAAATTTGCCCTTTTTTTGCTGAAGGAGATTGTCCATTTCCAGATTGTCGATTGATTCATGGAAATGTGTGTGAATTATGTCAGAAAGCTTATTTACATCCTTTTAATGAAGAAGCAAGGAAATCCCACATTGAAAAATGTGAAAAAGAACTTGAACAAGAAATGGAATTTTCCTTTGCTATACAGCGCAGCATGGACAAAACTTGTGGAATATGTATGGATATTGTGTTAGAGAAAGAACCTGTATCAGAACGGAGGTTTGGAATTCTTGAAAAATGTAATCATGTTTATTGCTTGAGTTGTATCAGGAAATGGAGGCGATCCAGACAGTATGAAAGTAACCAGCATATAGATAATGCTTTGGATCCAGTAGTTACTCGAGCTTGTCCTGAGTGTCGCATTGCATCTGACTTTATAACTCCTAGTGTTTATTTTGTCGATACTGAGGAAGAGAAACAGAAACTCATCACAGAGTATAAAAAAGCTTTAAGCAAAAAAGCTTGTAAATATTTTAAGCAAGGTGAAGGTGTTTGCCCATTTGGAGGGGCCTGCTTTTACTTACATGCAAAACCAGATGGAACTAAAGTTGACCTACCTCTTCCTACTAGAAGGCGTAGGCAAAATCAAGACGGTGAGTTAGATTATATGGGGCGAATCTTTTTGTGGGACTACCTAGAGTATCGAGAAGAAAATGTCCTGATAAATGTGGATCTTGCAGATTTAATGTTTTCGTGGTCTGATACAGATGATGATGCCTCTGATATCAGTGATAGTTTCTTTTTGAGTGAATCCTTTTGAGGCATATTAGTTTAGAGTCTTTTATGACCACTACAAATAGGCCAGCCTGTGTTTTTTGTTTCAACTTTCAACTTATTTTAATCATAAACAAAGACATTGTGCATATTGTGTGATAGACTGCCTACATCAGTGAGATTTGCTGCCTTTAATTTTGCACAGTCTTTTTTCTCATCTGCTGTTGTATATAAATTTTGATTCAGAAACATTGAAACTACAAGTGCACATAGTCATTTTTTTTTCTATTAATGCTGCACTTGATGGTGTTAGAAATTTAAAAGAAAAATCTATATGATCTAATTCAGATCATATTGTTACAAAAAGTACTAATTTGTTTCCAGGTACAATTAGTTATAAACTGTATAAAAGGGTATTAATATATTTATCATATCGTAAATTCAAATTTGATAGATGTGGTACAAAGTTTCTAGTTGCAGATGAAGCTTTACTTCATCTGCTTATTTCATCAGCTATTTCAATCCTATTAAGATGTAAAAGAATTTTCCTTTGTCGTTCATTAATTCATCCATTCTGTCTGTAAGAGAATCTACTATACAAAGAAAACCATATTGGATTTGCTGAAGAAAACAGAATTGCTTGTATTTGATGTTGCATATGCCTTAGTATTGCTAAAGAAGTTAAGGGAGAGAAAAATAACTCGTTATGTATCTAACTTGGCCTTTTATCACTATTTGTTATCAATACTATATAGTTTCCTTTCAAAGACTATTTTAGTCAGTTTTTAATAATTTTGTAATATCTTAAAAGATACTTTATTTTTTGCATAATAGAACTCTCCTGTGCTTCTAAAAATATTGTTTTCTTATGCTAGATTCAGTGGTTGTATATTGTTGGAACATTTTTGTCACATAAAAGAAAAAATTCTTGCAGGATTTTGGAAATTTTTTGCAGTATGTATTGTTTCTAGCCTTGATTTTACTATTTGTTATTTTGGATACTTCCTTTTACTTAAAAAAAAAGGGAGGGATTTGTTGAGTTACTTTAATAAGTTCAACTTGTTCAGATGGTAGAGATGTCAATCTACAATACATTTTGTTTTAGAGTATAAAAAATTATCAAATTTCTTGCCATGCCTCATGTCAATTTATATATATGTTTCGAATTTTCTTTCTACTTGTTATTGTATACATTATAAATTCTTCATTTTTAGCCATGATTTTTAAGCATTTCATTATCTACCTGTAATTTTTTTTTCAATTTTATACTTATTCTGTACTATTATTTTTAATCATCTCTAAATACCTGTTTTAGGTTTTACTTGCAGGTATTTTTGTTCTTATCAAACTTAACTTGCATACTCTCAACAATTCTGCAGTGTTTGCTATTTGATACAAAGGCATTTTGCTATGTATAAATATTATAGATGGCAATACATTTATTGTTATGTAAATGTTTAAGTTTCATAATATAATGAAGCTTATTTGCAGAAAAAAACTAAGTTTAACCCGGGAGCATGTATGTTACTTTTTTTAACATGGAAGCATACGCCGGGCCCGATGCATATTGCCTTGTCATAAAATTAATGATCTAGCCAATTTTTTCATAACATAGTATGCAGAATTCTCATGTTCAATCTGGGTTCTTTTTATTTCATTTAGTCATTCCATGTTTAATCAAGAAAATCAGGAAATTCACAAATGTCCAATTTGTCTCTTAAAATTCATTCCTTGATTAATGATTGTTGAACTGTTTTTCAGAAACTGTTTATTCATCTTCATTTAGTGATTCTTCATCAGTTAGCACTTCTGCTAATAACGTCTCAGGTCTCTAATCATTTCATTATAACTCAAATAAAGATGCATTTTAAATCCCAAATTCTAAATAAAAATGAGTGAGTAGGACAGGTCAAAGGACCAAAAACTAATTTTCCTTGATAAAAACAGTGATAAATATCAGAAATGCCCAGTGGTGTAGTCGTAAATAAAACAGAGGGTATGCGCTCTAAGCAGAGGGTATACGCTCAAGGTGGAGCGTATACCCTAGAGCCTATATACTATAGCTTTCTTGAGAAACAGAGGGTATACGGTGTTCCTTAAAAAAATCCAGAAGGTATACGGCGTATACCCCCGTATACCCTCCACTACATCCCTGGAAATGCCTATGATTTGCAAGCAGAAAAACTTGAAAGCAGCTACAAAGGGGCTGGATAATTTTAATTGAAAGAGTGGATTTATCTGGTGCATATTTTTGCAACTTTCAGGAGTGTGCATCTTCCCGGGTTAAATTATAGAATAGTGAATAACACCTAATATAATTTGTTATAAAATCTTTTCTTTATTTTATCAAATCTCTTTGTTTTTCTTTTAAAACTTTATTCATTTTCTAGCTTGCCTTGCTACATTTACCAAACTCTGTTATGAAGGCATTTTGAAGTTAAAACTTCTGTATGAGCCCAAAATTTTCATTTTAAGCAGAGGGAGGCAGATTTTGAAGAAGTTTCGACTTGCCTTCATCGAATCTTTTCAAATATTATTTTTTTTTTTTTTTTTTTATAGCATAACCTAGCAAGTTGTATCATGTAATTACATTTAAAAAAATTATTACAGTAGACTGTCTTTAATTCATAACAAAACTTGTCAAATTGCATATAAAGCTGATTTAAAAATTTTATTTTTGAATTCCCAAGTCACTAACATCTATTATTGTCCTTTTATTTGTCGACTTTATTGAATAGTATGATACATTAGTTCCATATTTATATCATGCTAATTATTTTTTTGCCTGTTTTGCTTGCTTGATTTTCTTTAAAATGTATATGTTTTTTCATTGAAACAAGCATGTTTCCCAGGAAATGAATTAAAGATAGTCTTAATGTAATTCTTAAAATTTCTCAAGTAAAATGCTGTTGCAATTTGTACATTGGTTTTTATATTTTAAGTATTCTTATAATGGATGTTGACATAAATACTTTAGATATGTTTTCCACTGCTTGTTCATATCTATGGCTGCATTCTTTTATCTCCCTATCTCCTCTTTTTTTAAAATTAAATTTTAAGTTTACTTCAGTTTTCATAAATATCATTAATTTTAGTTAATGCTATATTTAAATTGTCAATTTGGATGTTAGATAAGTCTTATATCAACAAATGATAAAGTACAGATGTTGCATTGTCTGGTGTTGGCAAATATTGTTAACTTGATAAATTTTCTTAATTTTCAACAACTTTTGATTTATTTTGGTTTATGGCAACTTACAGCTGTTATAATTTTTTGGCTATATTCAGCTCTTCTCATTTTTTCACAGCTTGAGTTCATAAAATTCAGTCTTTAATTTAGGTTTGCTGTGAATTTAATGCATTATTTTGAAAATTATTTATCGTTCTTAAGCAGGCACTTCTCCATGTGTAGATGTATCTGTCATGGATTTTAGCTTTATTGGAGTGTTAATAAATGTCAAATTATATATATTTATATATGTTTTAATTTAGTTTTTTGTAATATTAAGAACATAAGTGGAAATATTTATTTTTTTTACTTTTTTTGTGTGTGCTGCATTTATACACATGTTTACAGCTGCACAGTAGTTTATTTTATTTTAGGCCAAGTGTATTACTGCTGAAATGACTCTTCTTTGACAATAAAATTGTTAAGGGAAATATTTGCCAACTTTGGACAAAGTAACATAGTTTGTTCTGCTGGCTTTATTGTTATTGATATTCTCAAAGAAAAATTTTAATTTTGAAATAAATGCTCTTTTTACAATGTTTTAATATTAGGGAGAAAATAATCTTGCACTTTTACTGCACCTTTGGTGGACAGCTGCATTCTTGTAGAAAGTGCACAAATGTTAGAAATCAACTTTAAGCATTTATTTTTCCATAATTATCAAAATTAAATTTTTGTCAGTATTTGAAAAGTGACTAAAAAAAGGGTATATAAAATGTTATCCAAATGTTATGCATTATAGCTTAATTTCCCCTGCAAGAGAAAATATAAAGAGTTATGTGAAAGTGTAGAATTAATATTTGTAGTTTTATAATTTTTCTGAAAAGGTATGTGTCGTATTTACAGGAATGTTATGTAATTTGTTTTTGAATAACTTGTATGATCTGTTCAATTAATGATTTCTGTTTTTATCAAAAAGTATGCCCTGTTGTATTCATGACAAAAAATTGGTATAGCTCTGACAAAACTCAGTTGAAAACTAATCAATATAATTATTTAAAAATCTCCTTAAAAAGCTCATATACTGTACTGAATATTTTCCCCCCAACAACTGATTTTGTTATGCAAACTTTAAATGATTGTAGAGTACTTAATGGTTTCATTTAACTATATTAATCTGAAACTGGTTCTCCTCTCTTCAAAAGTTGCTCAAGTATATGCTTTTCCGCATTATGTCCAGAAAATCTCTCCCCCACTCCTTTAAAAGCAAGGATTGGCTAATCCTATATTCAGAGTCATTGTGCTTACTTTTAAAATGACTGACTTGTAGGAACTTTTACATGCCAAAGTATTTTTCCTTTTGCAGAGTAACATGTATAGTACTTGAGAAATTTAATAGTTTTGTAGAAAATACTATTTTATGTGCTGTGCTATATAAAGGGCGAATTAAAGGTAACGCTTTTCAGCATATGAAAAGCCTACTATCAGATACATTTAAAACAAAGTTTTTGTAATATTATAATTTTATTTATCCAATTTTTATCAGACCAAAATCGTGGCTGTGCTACTGCTGTGAATGTTAAGTGGAAAGTGCAGAGTACTTAATAATGATCTCTGGTCTATTTATATATAAAACTAAAGCAGACTCTTTAAGTTGCTTTTTGAAAACATTTAATCAGTTATAATTATTCAGTTAATGATAGTTTGACTTATACAGTACACTCCTTCAAATCCTGGATTTTAGAATTTTGCAGATTTCTGATTATTACTTTGTTCACATTTTAAACAGTAATTTCAATGTAATGATGCAATCAAAATGCTTACAATATAGAAAAATATTAAAATAATTAAGCAGAGTAATAAAGTAAAATAATAAGGATTGAGATAATTTAAAAATGTTGAAATTATTAAAAGTAAAGGTCAAATAATGTATAATTAAATATGCATAATAAAGATGAGATTCATTTATCTTTAATTATTCAATGAAACTTGCCTCATAAAGGTACCCTACTAATTCACATCAAAATCATAAAAAAAGAAAATTTTATTACAGATTAAACCAGACTTAATAACCAAAAAAGCTTGAATTAATACATAAATATATTTGGTAAAAAGATTGTGATTAACAGTGATAACAGCAATATCTTGAATTTTTCAGAAATTAATTTATACTTCCTTCATGAAAAAGCATGAGTTCAGTCATATTAATAAGAATTACATATGAAAATACCTACAGAATGATGTAAAAATTAAAAAAAAAGGTCAGTTCAGATACAGGGACAAAATTACTGAAAGTTTCATTGTTTACATCTGTGATGATGTACGGATTTTAGGGTGGCAGATTTGAGGGAGTCTACTGTATTGGTAAATTAAGTATACCTTAAAATAAAAAGTAACTATCTTGTGTCTCAAAACTAAAAAAATCATTTATTATAGATATATCAGTGGTTCCCAATGTTTTTTGACTTATAGAAGCAAAGTCTTGCAAGTTAGTATCATTTAGAAGTAGTTTAACGTGCCATATAGTAGAAGAATGTAAAATAGAAGTATCTAAACAACTGCACAGTGTTCAGGCAATGTAATTATGTTAAAATATATATATAATACTTATTCTAAAAAAATAATAAGTATTGCAATACTGAATTTATTCTCAACTACTGCCAATAGACATAATTTTGATGAACATTGGCCATGCATAGAAGTTCTGCTGAAGTCCAATAAAACAAATCATTCACATTGCAATAGATTTGACATTGTTGATGAAAAATAACATGTAAAGTCAAAGGAGTGGTTCACAGTTGTAAATTTCAGTTCAGAATGTAATTTTTAGTTTTTTTATTTTAACTTTTATTTTTTAAATTTTTATTCATTTTCTTGGAGATGTCATGGGAGCCTTTAATACTCTGCAGACCACAAGTTGGGAACTACTGATCTATATCATTGATCATTGTTTTTGGTTTAAAACTGAAATACAAGTAGTGTTAACTCATTTTAAAACTGAAGTGTCTCTCATGCCTTAAACACCATTCAAAAAAAGTTTTTTTTATTAAAAATTAAATGACTTGTTTTGCTTCTTTTTGCAAATAAAATTCAAACTACTTTTTTTAAAATTAAAAGTAGAATATATGTAAGTTAATTTGATAATCAAATGCATATTTTCTGAAGTGAGGAAATTCTTTACAGTGTAATATCATTAATCTGTTATTATAATGTTTGTTGGCAAAATTAAAATAAAATTGTTTTAAATTCATCAAAATGTTAAGATAATTTAACATTGTTTTGTTAAAAAGAGTCATGTAAATTTTCTAAATATGTGTATATGTATATATATATATATATTTATACAAATATGTATGAATGAGTCTAAGTTATGTATTTTCTTTGTTCATAAATACAGTAAATCAAAATAAGACACCTCAGATTCTGGAATTTATAAGGGAAATTTTTATTAAAGGGGGGGAAAAGTATCTAGCATTTAAATTTTTTAATGTATTTGTAACTTTTATGTATATCTTAATATTATTCAAATTTTATCTTTGTTAGTTTTAAATTGATTGAGCAATTTTGTCACATTGTAAGATTTTTAATTTGATCATTTCAGGGGTTGATCCAGGCAAAAATTAGGACTCCACAAAATTTCATTCTATAAAAGCAAACTCTTCATAGTTTTTTAAGTTTTTAGGGTTTGGAATGTTTAATTTAGAAATAAACTCACAAGAAAGGGAAACTTCAGATGGAACACTTTAAAACTTTTAGTATTAACAAATACTTAATATGAATTCAAGTAACTGGATTTAATATTTCGGTACAAAAATAACTTATTTATTTGTTTTTTACAAAAAGGATATCCAAGAGAAAAAAAAGCCTGCATCAACCCTTGCATTTACAATTCAAACTGTTGCTTGCTTATCCTGCAACTTTGGTCCAAAGATAGACTGAAATAGAAGTCATTTTATTAAATAGAGGAAGAGATTCATTAGGACAAAAACTATAATTTCTCAATTATCATAAAATAAAAGATGCAATAAATATCACTGGATGACACGTATAACATTCCATGATTTCTATAAAATTTAATTTTTTAAAATGTCTACTAAAGTTTGCTGTAAGATGCATAGGTCTGTAATTGTAGTTATTACAGTTATGCTAAACTCAATGGTGCTACAATCCATGTAGGATCATTTCCTGCGCCCAATTCTGCTTTTGTGACCTTGTTTAGGGCACTTTATGGCATATGTCCTGGTCAAGTGGTCAGCCTGACATGGATCCCCCAGGGTTTAGTTAACAAGCACACTTGGTACTCATTTTATCGACCTGAAAGGCATGAAAATTTGGACAGACCTTACCTAAATCCTGAGGTGAACTTCTTATCTGTAGTGTGGTAGCACACTGCACTAACCACCGAGCTACTGGTCTAATATTACAATTAATATATTATTGAATATCATTTTTTTTTCTGCTAAATTATAAATATTGAAATAATTTTGAACATATGACTTCTTTATAAAAGTACACTACAAGTGTTGACTCGCAATATTTTATTTCTAGCAATTGCGAATTTTACTGGATATTTTTGCGACTGATTTGCGAAACTCTCAGGATTTTTTTCATATGGTTGTTGGACGATTTTCGTGGATGTTTTCAGAGCTCGATTGACGAATTTAGTGATTTTTTTCCCCGTGAACAGTTAGTTAATTTCCAGATTTTCCCCACAACTTACCGGTGAAACTCGCAAATTTTTTTTCATGCAATTGATGGATGAATTTCATGATTTTCTTCCGCAACCGACTGAATCTGCAAGCTAACCTCATACCTATAGTGTGGCAGTTCAACACAGTAACTACCGAGTTACTGGGTGACTAGTAATTGGAATAATATTTGTTTGGATATATCATTTTTAAAGTGTCTCCTGAAAAGGAAGTTCTACTTCAACTGCACTTTTAATCCATTTAGATGCGAGTCGATTAGAGTAAATATAATTTATCATTCATTTTATTTGGAAACAAATTTAAAACACTTGTTGATTATCATATTTCTTAACTTTTTTAATGCCTTTAGTTTTATTGTATTTTTGGATTATGTCATACTCTTTTTTTCTTCTCTCCTAGCATGCACAGTACTCATTTATATCTTGTGTAAGGAGGAATAAGATTTAATTATTGTTTAATTTTGTATAAATTTGTGATCACTTTTTAGAAGTACTGATAATCAATAGACAATTTTCTTAACTCTTGAAAATTTTTATTGTAGTATATACAATAAAAGTTATACATATGTAAAACTTTTTTTTTTTTTAAATTTAGAATTTTTACTGTTTTTAATAATACGACAGTCTGTATTTAGATTTAATAAAATGCCACTAATCAAATAGCTGTGAAAACGTAAACCTTTTAAGTAAGGTTATTTTTAAAAAGTTTAAAACTGAATTTAGTGTCATTTTGAAAGTGCAGTTATGTGTATTTTTTTAATTAGATAACTGACCAGCATATTTTGGTAATCAATCTAATGCTGTCTTCAAATAATTTCATAAATTGGATACAAAAGCTTGTGTGCAATGTGACAAAATTGCTACCTTATTTTATACTGTTAAATTTATTTTGTTATGAATAAGTATATATTCTATCTAAACTTTTGATAAAGTATACTGATATTGTGGCGTTTTCTTTTGCATTTCTTATTAAGTAGTAATAAAATAAAAATATTCTCCCTCCCACTTATACATCAGAGCTTATTGATAGAAACTCTGTACTTTTGTACTATCTAGCTTTCTTAAAAGCTAAACTTCATAAATTTTACTGTACAAAATGTTAAGCTTTATTTATTATTTTTTAACATTAATAAATGTAAATGTTCTCTGCAGTCTTGTGTTGCATTGATTTATTGACTTGGTATAAATTACATTGTAGAACCTTAATTTGAATTATTCAATAGCAGTGTCCAACCAACTATTTGTTGTTTAGAACTTTTTTTACAGTGCATCAGAAGAGGTAACTCATATGTATATATTTTTTCAATATTCTAAATTTATGTAAATTAGACATTCTGTAAGGAACACAGTGATGAAACATGGTAAATCCTTGGAATAAATAAAAATATTGTATGTAACCAATTCGATGTTCACAAGTGAAAAATAATCAATTTTATATTTAAGAACAATTACACTAGTGTGGTTACCAAAGGCATTGCTAAACGGGGGTCCGGGAGGGGGCATACGCCTCCCATCTGGGTCAAAATTCAGTTGTTGTTGAGGAAAATATTTTGACATTTGTATTTCAGTTAGAGTTTGTGCTCTTTTTAGCTCACAGGCTATTGAAGCCTGACAGCTAATGTGCTTGCAGGAGCAGGTTCTGTATGTATGTAACATGATAACTCTTGATAGAAGTATCCGATTTGCTTCAAATTTTGGATATAGGTTCATTCTGATAAGGCACTTCCCTGATTAGTTTTGGGGGTTCATTGGCTAAGTATAAAGGGGGAGAACTGGAGGCTAATTCCCCCCTTAATTTATATAAATGGGATTTTCATGCAGAATTATCTGATTCTCTTCAAATTTGGTATACTGGTTTATTCTGATAAGGTGCTTCCCTGATTAGATCTGGATGTTCATTGGTTAAATATAAAGGGGGGAAAATAGGGGAGCTAAATCCCCCCCTCCCTTAATTCAGGTAAATGTTTGTTTTTTTGTCGATTTCTTTATATTTTGATGGGCATTATTCTTTGAAATAAGAGTAATATACAATTGGTGTGAATAAGCCAGTGAGCTTAATGCCATCAGTTTCACTGGACACTTTTCTTTTTAGGGTTTCGTTCATCTGACGAAACCCTATTCGTCTCGCTCCTCTGTCTGTCTGTCCGTCACAGAGCCCGTTCTATGAAACTATACATGTTGGAGACATGAGATTTTGGGTACTTATAGCTGAACACCTCACATCATACGACAAATCATAAAAATTTGAAAAAGTCGTGCATTTAACCCTTTGGGCTCTCACATGTATATTTTAAACAATTCTTTCTAAGTGAGCCCCTAATTATGTTGGAGGCATGAAATTTTGAGTACTTATAGCTAAACACCTCACATTATACGGCAAATGATAAAATTTTGAAAAAGTCGTACATTTAACCCTTTGGGCTCCCACACGTGTATTTTAAACAATTCTTTCTAAGTGAGCTCCTAATTAGTTTGGAGGCATGAAATTTTGCATACATATAGCTGAATACCTCACATCAAAAGACAAATTATAAAATTTTGAAAATGTCATACGTTTAACCCTTTGGTGTCCCACATGTGTATTTTAAACAATTCTTTCTAAGTGAGCCCCTAATTAGGTTGGAGGCGTGATATTTTGTATACTTATAGCTGAACACATCACATCAAACGATAAATCATAAAATTTTGAAAAAGTCGTACATTTAACCCTTTGGACTCCCACATGTGTATTTTAAACAATTCTTGTGAGTCCCTAATTATGTTGAAGACATGAAATTTTGAGTACTTATAGCTGAACACCTCACATCATACGACAAATGATATAATTTTGAAAAAGTTGTACATTTGAGCCCTTTGGGCTCCCGCATGTGTATTTTAAACAATTCTTTCTAAGTGAGCTCCTAATTAGTTTGGAGACGTGAATTTTTGCATACTTATAGCTGAACACCTCACATCAAACGACAAATCATAAAATTTTGAAAATGTCGTACGTTTAACCCTTTGGGGTCCCACATGTGTATTTTAAACAATTCTTTCTAAGTGAGTCCCTATTTAGGTTGGAGGGGTGAAATTTTGCATACTTATAGCTCAACACCTCAGATCACATGTCAAATAATAAATTTTGAAAAAGTTTTATGTTAAACCCTTTCAACTCCAGCTTGTGTATTTTAAGCAATTCTTTCTAACTGAGCCCCTAATTAAATTGGAGATTTGAAATTTTGCATACTTATTGAAGAACACTTGAGGTCAGGCGACAAATCATGAAATCTTGAAAAAGTCTTACGTTTAACCCTTTGAGCTACCACATATGTATTTGAAGCAATTCTTTCTAAGAGAGCCCCTAATTAAGTTGGATATATGAAATTTTGCATACGTATAACTGAATGCCTCAGACCACACGACAAATCATAAAATTTTCAAAAAGTCATATTATTTGCCCCTCTGGGCTCTAACTTGTGTATTTTAAGCAATTTTTTTTTTAACCTCAGCCCTTTTAACATTGGGAGAAATTTTCCAACTTTAGCCGACACCCCTTTGACCATTCTTTCACATTATGCACCATAGACTTACATATTTTAGTTCCATTTTTTTCGCCAGGTTCGCCTACTTATCTCGGGTGCTATAGACCCAATCCCCTCGACTAATATATCTACGGATAGTATGTAAAACGGATTTTCGTTCGGATACAGGTTTGTTTAGAATCAAGTGCGCCCCTGGTTGTCAAATGTGGAACTAACAGATTTTTCAAAAGGAAAAAGTGTTTTGAAAGGAATATTAAACGAAACCCTCTGTGCGATCTGTGATCACACTTACCCACTTGTTTCTTTTTAAGCCAGGTTGACTGATCACACTTACCCACTTGTTTCTTTTTAAGCCAGGTTGACTGATTTAATTGTTCCGGGTTTGAGTCTGTTTCTGATTGAATTTTGATTCTGGTGGTTCAGTTTAACCCAAACGCCCCAAAGTATTCTTTCAGTTGAAAATCTACATATTTGATACATAGATAACTCTTAACATGCTTTCTTGTCAATATAAAAGATAAAATTTATATTAAAGATTGGTTATATACTGTTTTTCCATAATTACATTAAATTGTGGACCAGTTTTCAGTGATTGCAGTTGGCTTGGAGATTGGGGTGAAGTATTTCAGGTTCAGTTAAGAATGAGGATGAAAAATATTTTGTCTGGATCAGATTGGATTGAAAGTAGACTGCTTCATTGGGTCAGGCAAATTGTAAGTGACCCTACTTGTGGTTTGGGACAGAACAGGTTGGACACAATCTTTTATCATTGTGGGTCGGATTTCAGTCAGGTTAACTTTAATTGTTTCATGTTCGAGTTGGGTTTTGATACTTTTGAGATGAATAAATTTCTCAAAAGAATCTACAAAATATATTTTAACCCTTTCGAGGATGGCGTCCTTAAAAAAGGACACCTAATTTTAATTCTAAAACTGACAAACAGCACCAAGTATATTTAATTAAAATTTTTTATTATAATGTGCGTGAAAATAAGCAAGTTCATATTTTCTAATAAATTCGTTTATAAATTCCAGTGTCAGTCCATTATTTCATCAGTTTATAAACAGAATTACTCTGTGCCAGTAAGGGTTAAGATGAAAAACTTTATATTTGAATATTAACGAATGCATTAATAATTTTGTTATTTAAAAGTTAAAATGATTATATTTCGTTAATATATGAGAATTTCCACTTTGATTTCCCCACTTCCACCTAAAATACAGAAATTACACCTTACCCAAAATACAGTCTAAAAGCAATCTGTCTAAATATCAATCTAAAAGCTGCACGTTCGTCAACTCAAAGGGGTATTCTGGAACTGTTCTACCTAGTAGTACTTTTTCATGTTATAAACTGAATGTATATGCAAGTCCCTTTTCTCTCAAAATACGAAAAATTCGCGAATGTAAGCCTGAAATTTCCTAAAATATTTCGGTCAAAAGACAAGAATTTCTTAATAAGAGAAAAATCTCTTCCAATCACAAGGATGTTCCAGCATGCATATGCCTGTCTCGAGCCTGGAAATTTTGGAATGTGCAGACCTCTAATTCTGATGCAGCATACATTAGTATTTTTTTGGTTGGGTAAAATGAATGAATGATCCACTGTAGACGGATTCATAGCTGAAGAACTTTAATTCCATACTTAATCTTTGAAATATTGCTGTGTATATGGCATATACATGTAAGATCTATAATATCGAAAGCCCTTCAATAAGATTGTCCCTTCCTATAATTATCAAAATTGTGTGGAATCTTTTTCTTATGTGAATTTTGACAGCTATAAAGTTTAGGTGGATTGGTGAGGCGTTTAGTATTATCTTTGTAAAGTGCTATTTTTTCACACCATTTTTCAACAGTATTTGACTATAGTTCTGAAATTTGTACAGTCGGCCAAAAAAAAGGGGAGGGGGAACTCCCCCACACATTTAAATTTCCAAATTGTTACATGAAACACGGAAATAGCCAATCGACTGGAAATTATACTTTCTTCCAATGTATATTTAAAAAATAGCTTAGGGGTCCTCTTCATATTGAAATTGTGCCAAAGTCTGAAAATTGTTATATGAACGCCTACTTGTTGACATCATATTTGGCATTTTTGATAAATTTTATCCTTGAATACCAAATGAAAAGTCATTCTGTCAAGTAGTTTAGGAATTATGCAAGTAATTTGGAATGCCTAATGTTAAATTTATTTCTAATCATTTCAAAACCGAGTGCAATGTTTTTTTTTTTTTTAAACACATGTCAGGAACTACTTGGTAGAATGAGCCATAATTTAGGATTTGTATATTTGAAGCTTCTAGGAATCTATTTTTATTCAAGAAAAATTATAGGTTATAATTCTTAATTGTTTTTAAAATTTATTTCAAAAATATATATTCTTTTCAAATTAATTTTCGAAAAAATATCAATTGTGACCTGTGAATTTTTTAACAATTCGATTTTTTAGAAGCTTCAAATGTGTGAATCCAAAAGTACAGATCATTCCTTTAAGTTATTTTTGAGTTAAGTAAAAAAAACAGCCACATTGCAACTTTCTCTTTTACAATGATTAAAAATGAATTAATCATTAGGATTTCCAAACTTTTAACCTTCATTATTCCTAAACTACTTGACTGAAAAATTTTCTTTTTGGTATCCTAAGATAAAAGTCAAAATTAGGTGTTCTATTGAAACTTTGAGAGTTATGGTGACCCACTAAGCTTATTTTTTAAACATAAATTAAAAAAGACAATTTTTAGTCGAATGGCTGTTTACGTTTTTTCCCCTGATATTTGGGAAATTAATGTGTATGAGGGGTTCCTTTTATTTTTTCCCCCCTCAACAGTATTTTTAACAAATCATTTGGCCTCCTATGATTCATCTCTACTTTAAATAAGAGTGTGTACGTATTATAGATGAAACAGCGCCGAAAAACTATCAATAAATCACAATTACAAAAATAAACTGTTAAAATCACCATAAAATAGAAAATAACATGCAGGACGCATTTCCGGCTTGAAATTTTAACAGGCGTCATCAGCCAAAGTAAAATGCGTCCGACAGCAGACAAGGTCACAAATGAACAGAAAGGGCAGAGAAGAAAACTTACAAAGAATGTGATAGGTGGCGGTAGTTGAAAGGAAAACACCAATCACAGAGGAGCATTTGCAGAAAAAGAAAGTACAGTAGAAGATCTATATAACGCAATTCTATATAACGCAATTCTCCATATAACGCACAACTTCTCAGATGTAAACAATGAATTTTGCAGTTAAAAAGCACCTGCATTTCCACATTGTAAAAATATTGCTACTCTCTAGAAGACTAAATTTGGTACATTAGTTCAACTTTATCTCCTAATTTAAGACCTTTTTAATGAAAAAAATGCTATTGTTACAATAAACATTTTTGAAAATGTCTAATATAAGGGATGACTTGGTCAGTTATATTTGGATCATGTTTATAAAATAAATTTAACAATGACTGACCTATATTATGCAAAAATTTATAATTTGGATAACTCTTGGTAACAAGGAATGCAGTATAAAGATATTCTAATGTATCTTGATATGTTTCAGACATATTTGGCCATATTTACAAGGTAAATTTAATGATGTGATCCATATAACACAAAATTCTATATAACGCACAACCTTGCGTTTTTAGGTTTGCGTTATAAAGATCTTCTACTGTATTGCCTAAATGAAAGAAAAAATAAACGGTCAAGTGTGAGTATTACTCACGCTCAGAGGGTTCCGTACAATAAATATATGAATTATTAATTGTACTATTTAAAAAAAAGCATTGCTAAAAGAATAATAAGACTTTGTAAAAAACTATACAACATAGGGTTGAGTATATAGCAGAAAAGTATGAATGGGTGTACCATAAAAATACAAAGAGAGATGAAGCCTAAATAATATCAGATATTGCTATTCTGTATGACTTTTTTTAAATCTTATTCTAATCTATTTATGATGAACTTAATTCGGTACTGACAATAAAAGTAGTGCATATTTAAACTTCATTTGGCATTTCATAAAACTAAATTCACCATACCCTTGTTCAAAGTTTAAACTTGGTATTGTGCTAAGTGCGCTTCGAAAGGAGGTCGCAAAGCTGCAATGCCGACTTAGTCCGTGCAGAGTTTCTCCAGATAGGTTTTTAACTAATCTTAAGACACAGATGACCTATATAGAGAGGCACTCAGTGCAAGCTAGTTGCGAATACCATAGTAATTAGGTGATTATTTAATTAAATTAGTTTGTTTTTAATAGTTTGACGTTTATTGCTTTTATACTACTACTGGGCATTGCGTTACATAAACATATCATTAAAAGTTGTTATATAGGCTTTAAAAGCCGATGGCACATAGAGTACGCCACCCGTGTCTTTATGTATGTCTAAACCGTCCGTGTCTTTAAAGGTTAATATTTCAGGTAATTACGAATATTTTTTTTTTTGAAAATCCTTTTATACTTCTGCGACGATAGGTACCGCCAGCGCTTCTCAGCTCTTTTGCTGAACACCCGCAAATCAAAATTTGTGTGTAACGGGAAAATGTGATTTTCTCAAAAAATATGTGACCTAGGGTAATTGCTATAGTTTTCCTGCAAGGTTTAAATTAACTTCTACTTCTCCTAATTTTTTCATAATTTTAATTTCAATAGATTTGGAAATAGAGGGTGGGGGCATATTTGCCGTCTTTGGTCTATGCCATGTTTTACCAGATAGGTTTGGTACTAACTTTTAAAGACACGGGAGGTGTATTGAGAGGTCCACTCAATGCAAAACTAGTCGTGAATCCCATTGTATTTATGTGATTAATTCTAATTAAATTAGTCTGTTTTTAACAATTTGACATTTATTGTTTTTATACCGCTACTGAGCATTGCATTACACAAATATATCATTAAAAGTTGTTATCTGGGCTTTAAAAGCTGAGGGTACATAGAGTACACTGCCCCTGTCATTATGTATGTCCAAACCGTCCATGTCTTTAAGGGTTAATATCTCGGCTAATTAATTACCGACGATTTTTTTCAAAACTCATTATCAACAATTCTTTTATACTTCTGCAATGATAGGTATCTTCATCGCTCCTCAACACCTTTGCTGAATGCCTGCAAATCGAAATTTGTGTATAACGGAAAAATGCACTTTTCTCAAAAACTATGTGACCTAGGGTAATCGCATAATTTTCCTGCAAGGTTTAAATTAACGTCTACTACCTGTAATTTTTTCATATTTTTAGTTTCAGTAGATTCGGAAATAGAGAGGAGAGAACATATTTTTGCACATTTTTGACAATATCTCTAAAAATATAATACCTAAAATAAAAAGAAATGTATTTTTGTATTCAATGTTATGAAAACTTTTACATGATACCCCACACGATATAGGAAGAACAAAAAAAATATTTTTTTTCAAGTAACATAATTAGCCCCTCTACATTTATCCTAAATAAATTTGTGAATGTTTAATAATATGTAAATATGTGGGTCAATAGTCTTTATTACTTCCCTAATTTGAATTTTCCATGTTTCATAGTTTACGAGTAAAATGGCTATGACAGACAGACACAGGAGTGATCTATGGTTTCATTTTTACTTTTTAAGTACGGAACCCTGATAACAGAAAAGAAAAGACTAATGGAAATTAAATAAAAATAAAAAGAGAACACAAGAAAAACTGAAGAAATTTATTTGTTTTTACTTAATTTCTGTTACTCTTTTCTTTTCTGTTAATTTTTACTTTCATTTTGGCAACACTCTGCATGTGCTCCTCTGTGATTGGTGATTTCTTTTCAGCTAGTGCCCCCTGTTACATTCTTTGTAAGTTCTCCTCTCTGCCCTTTCTGTTCATTTGTGACCTTGTCTGCTTTCGGATACATGTTTACTTTGGCTGGTGACAGGCTGTTAAAATTTCCACCCAGAAATGTGTCCTGTGTGTTATTTTGTATTTTATGGTGATTTTAACTTTTAACAAAGTTTTATTTTTCTAATTGAGTGTGTATTAATTTGATATCTCTGTGAAAAGTAATTTTCAAGCTCAGGTCTGACCCACTACAACACCTAAAATATTTGTACAGAAATACTATTGGCCCGTACAAAAACCTTCATTTGCCCAGCCTGCTATAAAAGCTTGTGCATTCTCGTTATAAAAGTAAACAGACCGTGCCAGCCTGGTCTCTATGCTTTTTTTGCATTTTTGGCCTATGCCAGCCTGTGCAAAAATCAATGAAATCTGGCCCGATATGGCACAGATCAATTTCTACAAAAAATTGTAGATATTCTTAAATCTTCTTTATTTTATGTCTAAAATTCTTCTTAAAAGATTTCACATACATTTCTTTGCAAAAAATTAAACGATAGCTGCCTTTTTCTGATTTTTATGTGTTTAAGCAATGGTATAATATTAATAATATTAATGATATATAATATAAATGACACACAATTGCATACAAAAGCAGATTCAATAAAAAATCAAGGCAATCAAAAAAATATATAAAATATACTTTAAAAATATCACAATCTAACAAACCACAGGTGAAAAATCTTATGCCTTGTGGTGGATTTCTGCTTTTTCAAAAATTATAATCAAATCCAACACCACCCCGGAAATTTTCTACCGCCCTCCTTGCCTCTCCCAGTATGCAAAACATAAAATCTTTAATTTTTTAACTTTGGAAGCTCTGTTTGTTAATTTCTTATAACAAAAATTAATCATTTAACCGTCTCCTCAAAATTAACGCTTCCCTTTTGTCGCCAATCGTATTGGGCACATAAAGTTTAAAACTCTCTCATTTTTAAAGTTGTTTCTGCCCTATTTGTTACTCAGTAGTGACAATAAATAAATAATTTAAATAACTCTTTTCACCAAAATTTCTGCTTACCCCTTTGACCCTTCCCCACCAAGTTAAAACTTTTAAAATCTGTAAAGCATTTTACTTTTTAAAAAAATTTCTGCAGTTTTTTTTAATTTGTTGTAACAAATAAGTAATCATATAAATCCCTTGTTCCCCAAAATTTCTGCTTCCCTGACTGCCTCTCCTGAAGAGATCAAAGTTTAAAGTGTTTAAAATTGAATTTTTTAGGTTAATTTCTTTAGAAATTGACCTTTTGCAGGAGAATTAGTCACCTCGGTAACGCCTAAAAATACTGAACCACTTTGAATCTACATGGGACAATGTACACTGGCCTCCAAAAGTTAAGGTACAGGGACTGGATGCTTTCGATTGCACATGTTTTGTCGAATATCTACCAACATTATTGGCGAATTGTTCTTGAACTTCTAGGATGTAAAGAACATGTTTGATTTTATATTTCTCGGTGAAGATTTATTGGGGGTACAATTAGGGGGCTAATAATAAATTTAATAATAAAATAATATTTGCAATCACCTATCAAACAGAAAAGGCTGGAAATGGTTTGTCACTGTGGTAAATGACTATTTGGGTCCTCCTGTTCAACGTTTGTATGCATTTGTGTAAGCATAGCACTCATATTCGTGAAGATGTTAACGTTTTTGTGAAAAATCCAAAAGTTTTTTGTTTATACCATACAGTTTTCAACCAAATTTAACACAACTTTCCAAAAACCTGACAAAGAACAGCATACTGCAATTAAAACATGAATACAGTATGGAACCATTTATCTGTAAACCAGTTATCCGGAATGATATTTCTGATAGACTGATTACAGAATCTTTGCAGGAAAGGGTATCACACACTGTCAGTTTGACATAGGCTTTGCTTAAACAATTGTATAATTTGGTGACAACATCTAGTATTTGAAACGAAAACATATTTAGTTGTATTTTAAATGTTTTAATTTTCATGCAGAGGAAACAGAAGAATTTTTGTTCCTAAGGGATTCTCATAATTTACCTTTTTTTTTAACTCTGGTTAACTTTTGATCTTTCTTGCATTGATTTTTAATCCAAGTAATCTAATAATTTAATATCAGAAATAATGCCACAACCACATATATTCCACAAAACTTATCAAAGGAATGCTGCTTTCATGCACAACCAGTTATCCAGAATACATCTGACCCCAAGTTTCCAAATAAATGGTTCTGTACTGTATATTGAATATTTGATGAGATATGGGCAATTGTATGAAATAATTTTTAACTGTGCATGCGTGGAAGATCCTAAAATTTTTATTATATAATTTGGTAGTCGGCTATTTAGGGCAACTTATATAAAAAGTCCAGTCAAATATCATGAAAATTCACAAAGATAGGGTCGATATACTAGTGAGTTGCTTTCTAAAAATAGCTTTATTATAAGGGATTTTCCACAACTTTTCAATCAGCTCACTATCTTTCTAAGTTTTCACAACATTTGACTGGACTTTTTATAGAAGTTGCCCCAAAATACTGACTACCAAATTATGAAATAAAAATTCGCAATTATTGCGAATTGAAAAAAAGAAATTCGCAATGAGAGTGTTGGCCTGGAGACTAGATTCTAAGAATCACCTTTAAAATTATGCATTGAGAGGGTGACACAATAAGGGGGTGAAAATGAATGGCGCCCAAAAAGTTCAAGTGGCCCTAGAGGACAGAGTCTTAACTGGAATGTAGAACCAGGAGAATAACTAAATGAACAAGTCAGAAATTGTATGTCAAACATAGCAAATGAGGTGCGTTCATACTATAACTAGTTTTATAATATTCAGATCTTGGTGCAATAGCTGTTGCACTCTTATGAAAAAAAGAATGAATACAAATTTATTACGATTATATACATTAAAGTCAGAAATACGGAAATAATATGACGCCATCTTAAATAGGATGTAATCACCATGGCAACCTGGAATCATTATCTATCATGGGATATCATTGAACTGATTATGTAGGATAGGATTTAATAGAATAATCATCATGCCAACCTAGAATGGTTTACCTATAATGGGATATCATTGACTTAATTACGTATGATAGACTTTAATAGAACGAAGAAAACTTTTATTAATATTTTTTTAAGTTTTGATTCGATTTTCATAAAATTTGAAATGACGCGACAAAAATTCTACAACGATTCTATATATTAAATTTCAAACCATTCGGTTGGGTAGTTTTTGCACTTATATATGGACAGATGGACCAGATGATGACTATAGGTGCTATGTATTTATATAATTACGACATTTCCCCATAGGCCATAATGTAATAGAATACTTTTGAGTGTCTCTGTAAATAAACTATGATGCTTAACATGCTTAAAACGACTGAAATCACACTTCCAGAGATTATCATCCATAGACGGCCATGTATCCAATCCTTTATGTGGCCCTGTATATCATTTTATTCATATTCTACAAACATATCTTAGTATACTAAATATAAAGTTCAACTTAAAAATGAATAACTCATTTAAAAACCACCTTTAAACTATTTTCATTCATATTCAGTAACCTTTATGAATTCTTTTGTCTAGCCCTGTATATGACATACAGCATTTATACTCACAACATAATATGCAAAAATTTAGTTAAACTTAAAACCCATATCACAGATAAAAATGCACTACCAGCAATCATCGGTAATATACAGTACTTCGGATCCATATTGTATCCAAAATCTTTTGTGTGTCCCTGCAAATACTATGCACTTTCTATTATACAGGAAGTAACTTAACAATGTTTCCCCCAATACCATCATGTAACGGAATTTTTTGTGTTAACAAAAATGGCCCTGTAAATGAATAATAAATATTCTTTGCACCGCACATTCTACTGAATGTATATTTTAGTCCACTTCATAAATTCATATCAATTTCATTATGTTTGAAAGGATGTAACATCATTAAAATGCACTTGAAACTATTTTTTCCCATTGGCTTACTTTTGACTGTCCCTGTAATTGACCTATAGATGCAATTTTCATAAAAGTTGAAATGACTCGACAAAATTCTACAACGATTACATATTTTAAATTTTAAATCATTCGGTTGGGTAGTTTTTGCGCTGTTATATGCGGACGGACGAGCCAGACAATGACTATAAGTGTTATGTATTTATATAATTATGAATGCACCTAAAAAAGGACCCCAAAAACGAATATTGAATTAAAAGGGGTAATTTATTAACAATTTAGGGCACAAAAACTTAATTGGCCCCGTACCGGGCCCCAGGATCTTAACTGAAATATTGAAAGGGGGATAACTAAGTGAAGAAAGGGCCCCAAAAACAAAGATCTGATAAAAAGGGGACAAGTTATTAAAAATTTAAGGCATAAAAACTTGAAGGGGCCCAGGAGACTCAGGTCTTAAAAAATTAAAAATCTAACGCTCAGGTGCATCAGGAACTGGCTTAGACTATCTTCACCCAAATTTTCAGACTTCTGCGTGTGGTAGATTTTTCTAGCCATCACACACAGAGAGAAACTTCAAGTATGGGACCCCCAAAAGTGGTGATGGCCCATGATTTAATCAGGCCCTGAATCTGTATAATTAAATCGTCATAGAGAGTCTCTAGCTGGGTTCCTTTCGGCTCCGACCAAAGTTTCCTTTGAATCCCTCCCCCATCCCTCCACAACCAATCCTAGGCCTAATAATTGATTAAATATATATAGAAAACTATATGTAAGAGAAACGACACATTCACCTTATTACTTTAAGTTAAAACATGAATACATTAAAATGTTTCTCAGTTTTTATTTCTAAAATAGGTGCCAAAAATGAGGCAATGAGGTGCCAAAAATAGGTGCATGAACTCATCCGTCCCCTTCCCTCCCTCCCCCCCCCCCTTTTTTACAGTTTTTGGAATCGCCCAGCGTTATTTATACCGGTATGCATTCTGAAGGTCTTATTCTCATTTTTCACCCCATTGATGATGACCAGGGCTTGGTCGAAAGCGCTCGGGAAGTTTTTTACCATCTGATTATTGGTTTTAATGTTTTAAAACCTGTTAATTGTATTTTTGGCACCTATTTTAGAAATAAAAACTGAGAATCATTTTAATGTATTCATGTTTTAACCTAATAATTGATAACGGAAAAAAAGATAAGGGAAAGTTAAAAACATTTCTCGTAGTAGCAAATGATAGAAAAAAAATTCTATTTATTACATGAAAATGGTATAATATTAACTTAAAAATTAAAAAAGAACACTAAGGAAATCCTTTTTTCACGTCACATTTCTCTTTGAACTCAAAAGAAGATTTGGGGGCCCTTGGGATGCGGGGCTCCTCGCGATTGCGACCATCGCAACCACTTAAATCTGCCCCTGCCAATCAGGAAGCAGAAAATAATGTTTCAAAGTTCCACTGCTTTTCAGTGAAAATCTTAATGAACATGCTAAGAGTACTTCATTTAATAAATTTATACATATCCTTTATTTTTTTGAAAATTTTGCAAATTTTTGTTATGGTAGTAACAGAAAACTTTGAATTTTATATACTAATGGCCGTTTAGAAAATTTCATTTATTTTTATGGTTTTAAGACCCGTGTCTATTACTGGAATGCTTAATTAGTCAATTTCCAGTAATGGACACCCCATGTATACATTGCTAAAAATGCAATTTCAGTAATGTTTATAGTGCATAAAATCTTTTGTCTTATCTGAAAATCGAAGTAATCAAATTTAATTTTTAAATTGCACTTATCAGAATGTAACAACAAAATTTTTATAATTAGCTGCTTTTAATTAATTTCGTGTGGTTAATAAAATTTACAATATTTTAATCAAATAATTTTTTTTATAACTGTGCCATGCATATTATAGATAATCTGGCAATCAGTAAAACAACTCAGGAAACAGAGAATATTGCTTAAGGGCATAGGGAAAAGAAGGGCTCAATCCCTCCCTATTTAAATAAAAACAATCAAGTTTCTAAGTTGTAATAAATCTATTATTTTCTGTCTTAAATGTTTGCTTATTCATCTCTGACAAAAGATAAAAATTGTAATATTAAAATATTACAGGGTTCCGAGCAAAACATGATTGGCAAATTCCCTGGCCTAACCGGCATACAATGAAATTTGATACTTATTTTCGCATCCTTTGTCAAAATTAGTGATTTTTCTCTGTGATCATTCTTCAAATTTCTCAATTTCTTTTTTTTGCGATTGTTTGATGAATTTTGCGATTTACTCCAAGACTATTTTATGAATTTTGCATCACTTTTCATTTTTTTCTCCAAGACTTTTTAGAAAATATTTGTAAATTCCCTGACTTTTTCCTATACATTCTGAAATTTCTATGATTTTCCATGATGCTGGGAAATCTGTATTAATTAAATTTATAGTAGTAATTAAACTAGTAAATCTGCAGATCAGTGGTTTCAAACATTAGTTCTGCAGTTTTATTTTGAAATTATTTTATTTAGTATATAAAGCATTCAACCCGCAGTATTATTTCTTTCATATTTGTATAGTTTCTGGGAGTTTAACTGTTATAAATAGCGAGTTCTGATTTTTTTCTCCTTTTATTACCCCTCTAAACCCCTGGCTGTTTCAATAATTTAATAACTGTAATTCCCTGATATTTAGTATTTTAAACCAACTAAATTAATTAAAATATTGATCTTGTGATAATCACAATAATCAATTTTAACAGTGAATAATTTTCACAAATATTTTATTAACTGATATTCTAATTGTTAAATTTATTTGAAAATAACTACAGTAGAAGATCTATATAACGCAATTCTATATAACGCAATTCTCCATATAACGCACAACTTCTCAGATGTAAACAATGAATTTTGCAGTTAAAAAGCACCTGCATTTCCACATTGTAAAAATATTGCTACTCTCTAGAAGACTAAATTTGGTACATTAGTTCAACTTTATCTCCTAATTTAAGACCTTTTTAATGAAAAAAATGCTATTGTTACAATAAACATTTTTGAAAATGTCTAATATAAGGGATGACTTGGTCAGTTATATTTGGATCATGTTTATAAAATAAATTTAACAATGACTGACCTATATTATGCAAAAATTTATAATTTGGATAACTCTTGGTAACAAGGAATGCAGTATAAAGATATTCTAATGTATCTTGATATGTTTCAGACATATTTGGCCATATTTACAAGGTAAATTTAATGATGTGATCCATATAACACAAAATTCTATATAACGCACAACCTTGCGTTTTTAGGTTTGCGTTATAAAGATCTTCTACTGTATTTTGTTTCATTAGTATGCTTTCATGAAATTTTGGTTCAAAGTAGTCATAAAAACAATTATACAGTAGAAGATCTTTATAACGCAATTCTCCATATAACGCACAACTTCTCAGATGTAAAAAATGATTTTTGCAGTTAAAGAGCACCTGCATTTTCACATTGTAAAATATTGCTACTCTCTAGAGGACTAAATTTGACACATTAGTTTAACTTTATCTTCTAATTTAAGACCTTTTTACAGAAAAAAAATGCTATTATTACTATAAACATTTTTGAAAACGTTTAATATAAGGGATGGTTGTGTTAGTTATATTTGGATCATGTTTATAAAGTAAATTTAACAATGTCAGAACTATATTATGCAAACAATTATAATTTGGATAACTCTTGGTAACAAGGAATGCAGTATAAAGACATTCTAATGTATTTTGATATGTTTCAGACATATTTGGCCATGTTTACAAGGTGAATTTAATGATGTGATCCATATAATGCAAAATTCTATATAACACACAACCTTGCATTTTTAGGTTTGCGTTATAAAGATCTTCTACTGTACTTATTTTTTTTTTTTTTTGGGGGGGGGGGGTGTCCGTTACTGGAATTTTGGGTGTTTTGATATATTTGTTATTTACAATAAAATTTTGATTAATATTGAGAAATGAGACTAAAAGAATGGTTAAGTATTATTGGTAGATTAATATGATATTGAAAAAAAAACTGGAATATAATAATTATAACTATTAATTAAAAAATAGTTTTTAAAGAAATTCCTTAAGGGCCATTACTGGCACATCTACCCTATATACATTTATATTTTTTCAATCAAACTGATTTAGAAGTTCAGATAATAAATAAATAACATGTTAATGAATGAAGATATATACATATTTCTTTGGTACTTTGAAATTGCATTATCTGCAGTGTAAAAATAAAACACAAATATGTACAAGAAAAAAAAAATCAATAATCCTTAATTTTTTCAATATTAGAATCGTGAATTTTTATTTTATAAAATTGTTTATGAAATTCCCCATGTGAATTCGCAGGAATTTTTCAATTTTAACTGTACACCAATAACGAGATTCTGGAGAATTATATATTTTATTGAGTTTCTCTTTTATTGTATAGATCAGATTCTTTTTTTTTTTTTTTTACTTGCATTTTGAAACTATATTCCTTGTTTAAACTATACTTTCAATAACTTCCTTTAAATGTATGGAATTGGAATGTTCAGTTTACGATTCCTCCCACTTTAATTAATATTAATTTAAGCCTAACGTGTCATACCTTCAGTAGCCGAAATGTTGCCAACCCAGACCCATACACATGTACGTAAATTACTTATTTTCATTAAAAAAAGAACATAATCTTTTAATCGCTAGATTAGATTATACACTTTTTTTTTAAACACATTGTTAGGCCATAATCCATTTAATTTAGTCATTACTTTTTGCTACTGTTACCTTTCAATGAAAAAAATAATACTTATAAAAACATTACCTCTGTTTTTCTTTCCTAACTTAGGAAATTGTTTTCTTTCTTTAAATTCATTCTTTACTATTTCTCTAGTTTAAAAATAAATTCATGTATTCATCCTGCGGGATGGGTGGTAGGGTAGGGGTGACATTTTGAGAAATGTTATCGAAATAATCGATTAAAAATTCGGTTTGCATACGATTTTTTAACATCAATTTGTTGTGGCGTGACAGTAGGTAAAATGACGGAGCTTTTGTTTATTTACAAATTGTATTTACCAACGTTTCCCGCTTGTTGCACAAGCCATGGCAGTTTGTTGAGAAAAATACGATTACAAATTGAACGAAAGGACTGAATGCATTATTTAATCTGAATCAGGAAAATTTGGAGAAAAAAGAATTCTCATCAAAAATAATTTTCTGAAATACTAAATCGCAAATTAAATTGCAATTGACAGAAGTAAGTTTAATTTATATAGGGTAGATGTGCCAGTAATGGACACCCTTCCAGTAATGGACACCCCTTGATGTTTTTGGTTCATAAAAAAATAACTAATAAATATTTAGCTTTAATTATTTTTTTTATAATTCCCCCTTGCATGTTTTATAAAACTGGGTTATTGTTGATACTTTTAATCAAACCAATCAGGAAGCAGAAAATAATGTTTCAAAGTTTCGCTGTTTTTCTGTGAAAATCTTAATGAAGAGGCTAAGAGTTGGCTTCATTTAATTAATTTATATATTATTTATTTTCTTGCAAAATTTGAATGTTTTTGTTTGAGTAGCAACAGAAAACTTTGAATTTATTATACCAATGGCCATTTACAAAATTTAATTTATTTTTAAGATTTTAAGAAGGGTGTCCATTACTGGGATGGTTAATTAGTCATTTTCCAGTAATGGCCACCCCATGTAGAAACTGCTAAAAATGCAATTTTAGTAATATTTATAGTGCATAAAATAGTTTGGCTTAACTGCAAACCTAAATAACCAAATTTAATTTTTAAATTATACTTACCAAAATGTAATAACACCAAAACTTTTATAAATAGCTGTTTTTAAGTTATTTTATGAGATTTTATGAAATTTCAATATTTTATTTTACTTATTATTATTAATTTTTTTTTTTTTTTATGTAGTACATACCTTGCATATTTTATAATCTGGCAATCAAACCAGCCAGGAAGCAAAAAATATTGTTTAAGAACACAGACAAAGCGGGGCTCATAGGGCTTAATCCCTCTCCGTTTAAATAAAAACAATTCAGTTACAGAAGCTATTAAAAATCTATTTTTTGTCTTAAATGTTTCCTTATTAAAAAAAAAAAAAAAAAAAAAAAAAAAAACTAATAATGAAAGTTATAGGTAGTATTCATGAAACTAGTAAATCTGCAGATCAGTGGCCTCAAACATCAGTTTTAGTGTTTTATTTTGAAATTATTTTATTTAGTATTTAAAATATTCAACTCACAATATCATTTCTTTCATATTTGTAATATTAATTATTATAAATGATATATCAAGTAGTCTCTGGAAGATTGTTAAAAATAGTGACAAAAAACTAAACATTTAAAAATAATGGCACTAAACATTAATATTCCAAAACTTTTTTTTTATTATTTACCTTTTAAATCCACCACTGTTACAATAATTTGATAGCTGTAATTGCCTGATATTTAGTATTTTAATCTAACCATCTAAAATAATTAAAACATCGATCTTCTGATAATTTCAATAATTGATGCAAACAATAAATGATTATCACGAATACTTTATTAATTACTGGTATACTAAATGTTAAATTTATTTGAAAATAACTATTTTGTTTCATTAGTATGTATTCATTAAATTCTGGTTCTAAATAGTCATAAAAACAATTATATTTATTACTTTTTATGGGGTGTCCATTACTGGAACAGAGGGTGTCCACTACTGGGCCAGAGGGTGTCCATTACTGGGCTTTTGGATGTTTTGATATATTTCTGTTATTTAAAATTAAATTTCTATTCATATTGGGAAATGAGGCTACAAGAATGGTTAAATATTGTTGATAGATTAATATAATATTGAAAAAACTGGAATATAATAATTTTAACTATTAATAAAAAAATAATTTTTAAAGAAATTCCTTAAGGGTGTCCATTACTGGCACATCTACCCTATTTTATCAACAGATAATTCATTAAAATGCTTGAATTTCTACTTATTTCAATGGGCATCAAGTATTGCCAAATCTATTTAATATTATAAATAAGATCAGAAATTATAAATAAAATTTAAAACTAGGGTAGATGTGCCAGTAATGGACACCCCTTGCTGTTTTTAGTTCATAAAAAAAATAACTAATAAATATTTAGCTTTAATTATTTTTTTTATAATTCCCCTTTGTATGTTTTATAAAACTATGTTATTGTTGACACTTTTAATCAAACCAATCAGGAAGCAGAAAATAATGTTTCAAAGTTTTGCTGTGAAAATCTTAATGAAGAGGTTAAGAGCTGGCTTTGTTTAATTAATTTATATATTATTTATTTTCTTGCAAAATTTGAATGTTTTTGTTTGAGTAGCAATAGAAAACTTTGAATTTTATATACTAATGGCTATTTACAAAATTTCACTTCTTTTTAAAGTTTTAAGAGGGGGTGTCCATTACTGGGATGGTTAATTAGTCATTTTCCAGTAATGGACACCCCATGTAGACATTGCTAAAAATGAAATTTTAGTAATGTTTATAGTGCATAAAATACTTTGGCTTAACTGCAAACCTAAATAATCAAATTTGATTTTTAAATTATACTTACCAAAATGTAATAACACCAAAACTTTTATAAATAGCTGCTTTTAAGTTATTTTATGTGATTAATAAAATTTCGATATTTTATTTTATTTTTTTTTTTATGTAGTACATATATATACCTCACATATTTTATAATCTGGCAATCAAACCAGCCAGGAAGCAGAAACTGTTTGAGCACTTTCAAAGAGGGGCTCATAGGGCTTAATTCCTCTCTGTTTAAATAAAAACAAGTTACAGAAGCTATTAAAAATCCATTTTCTGTCTTAAATGTTTCTTTATTTAAAAAAAAAAAAAAGTAATACTATTAATGAAAGTTATAGGTAATATTCATGAAACTAGTAAATCTACAGATCATTGGCCTCAAACATCAGTTCTACAGTTTTATTTTGAAATTATTTTATTTAGTATTTAAAATAAACTCACAATATCATTTCTTTCATATTTGTAACAGAGTTTCCCCCAGACAGCAACAGGAGGGTGCTGCACCCTGCCTGCCCTTAGGTTTACAAAATAACATCCCTCTTGCCCCTCATTTAAAAAATTAGCTCCCTTGTTGCCCCCACCTGAAAAAAGTGCCTTTATTCCTTTGTTTATTAAAAAAATTACTTGCATAGTAAAAATTGACTCATTGTTGTCTTTAAAATAGCGTTCTGTCTATTAAATATTAAAAAGTAGTTTTAAAAATCAAAAGAATGCCTTTAAAAATTTCAAGAAATGCCCTTAAGAATCCAAAAGTGCCCTTTTTCCACAAGCAGCACCCTGCCCTTTTTTAAACCTGGGGGAAACTCTGTTTGTAATATTGATTATTATAAATGATATAGCAAGTAATCTCTGAAAGATTGTTAAAAATAGTGACACAAAACTAAACATTAATATTCCAAAACTTTTTTTTTTTAATTACCTTTTAAATCCATCACTGTTTCAATAATTTGATAGCTATAATTGTCTGATATTTAGTATTTTAAACTATCCATCTAAAATAATTAAATCATTGATCTTCTGATAATTACAATAATTGATGCAAACAGTAAATGATTATCACAAATATTTTATTAATTACTGGTATCCTAATTGTTAAATTTATTTAAAAATAACTATTTTGTTTCATTAGTATGTATTCATTAAATTCTGGTTCTAAATACAGTCATAAAAATAATTATATTTATTACTTTTTATGGGGTGTCCATTACTGGAACAAAGGGTGTCCACTACTGGGCTTTTGGGTGTTTTGATATATTTCTGTTATTTAAAATTAAATTTCTATTCATATGAGGAAATGAGGCTATAAGAATGGTTAAATATTGTTGATAGATTAATATAATATTGAAAAAACTGGAATATAATAATTATAACTATTAATAAAAAAATATTTAAAAAAAAATTCCTTAAGGGTGTCCATTACTGGCACATCTACCCTATCACAAAATGATTATACCCAGGTATAATTAAACCAAAGTTTTCTGTACCTACTATTCAGATTCACAGCATATTCGGATATTATAATTTCAGCAGAAGAAAAAAGAATTGGTAATATTTTAAAGCATATAAAACTTTAAAACCAAACAATTTTCATTATATCTTGGACCAAGTATTGGTGTTCACCTAGACCATTATTTAAGGGAGCAACACCCTGCCTTTTGAAAATTCACTAAAATGAGCCCAGCTGTTGGGATGAGGTCCATATCCTGTGCCACTTAGCGCAAAAAATCTTGCCAATTTTTCAAGATGGCGGAAAAACACCATTTCTAAATCTTTATGTTATTTATAAATCAATGATTTTGCACCCTTTTTAAAAATAGAAAATGATGTAAAAACATGGATTTATAAATAGCATAAAGATTTAAAAACGAAGTTTATGCGCCATCTTGGAAAATATCTTCCGATACAATTACACAAATTTTAGCAGTATTCTAAATAATATATAAACAAATGTGTTTTCTGAGATGAATACTTGTTATTGTCAGGGGGGCTCTGCCCCCTGAACCCCCTGTTCTTAAAACATTATCGACAATAAAAAAGAGAAAAAAACAGGCCAGAAACCTTATAAATTTCAACAATATTTCAAAAACTATTATTTTTAATGCAGGTAAAATCTCGCTCACAACATCCAAAAAAAGTTTATTAAATCATACAAAAAATATTTTTAAAATGTTACAAAAAAAAAAAACCCAGCAAGAATTTAATGTTTACAAAAAGGATCCCACTTAGGGTCTGAAACAGGGTGTGTAAATACACACAATTAAACAATAACTTCTGAAAAAGCACATTTGTATAGATTTATTTAGAATGCTACTAAAATTTGTGCAATTGCATCTTTAAGAAATCTTCCAAGTGGCGCAAAAGCTTCGTTTTTAAATCTCTATGTAGTGTTGACTCTAAGCCGCTTTAGTAGGGCGCAGTGCCCTGCGGCCCTTTTTATTTCTTTTTTGTGCCCGGTGGCTCTTTTAAATCCTTCTGATGCACCCGGCTGCCCTTTTTAACACTTCCTATGCACCCCGTGGCTATTCAATTGATCCCGGGAAAATATCGCAAATTCCAGGGACTCTAAACAAACCAGTTCAAAGTATTTTTTGTGAACAAGGTACAAGTGTGCCCCCTTTTTTAGAATAGTGTTCCGTTTTGAAAAAAATTTCCTTTTTTAGAATAGTGTTCCCTTCTTGAAAAATGTACCCTTTTTTAGAATAGTGTTCCCTTTTTGAAAAATTTCCCGCCCGGCGGCCCTTTTTTTCTAGAGTCAACACTACTATGTAATTTATAAATCCATGTTTTTACATCATTTTCTATTATTAAAAATGGTGCAAAATCATTGAATTATAAATAATAAAAAGATTTTAAAATGATGTTTTTCCACAATCTTGGAAAAATTAACGAGACTTACCTTACATTGACAGAAGCACAGAGAAATCCGAACGTGTGTCTGGCGTGGGGCAAATTTGTTATCTAACTTGTTCAAAATTACGCTGAGTAATTGTTCAATTGACTAATAAACCAATAAGCTTCAAGATCAGCATTCCGTCATCAAACGAACTTTCCGAAAAAAAAGCAACCCTAAAGCCGTTCAAAATCTTTCAAAGTCTGACGAATAAATGTACACCAGATCAAAACATATATCGCCAAAAAATCACCAAATCTTCCGGTATAGGTTATGGGACTACTCCCCAGCTGTTCTTAAAAATAGTGAAATGCACCTTAAATTTGTACCCGAAGATCACTTGTAAAAAAAATATTCCTGTACCATAGTATTTCTATGTCTACATATGTGCCGGAAAACAAGGAGAAATTAAAAAACCTCCTCATTTATCTAGGAAAAATATACATTAGTTAATCATATAAATAAATTGTATTTTTTATTTATATTTCTTTTAAATAATTTAAATTTAAGTCTAAATCCTAGAACAAGCGAGACACTTGGCAAGGCGGTAAATCATTTCTTTTATAGGTGTAAATTAGCGGTCGCCACTCGCCACGTAGCGATTAAAGTTGTAAAAGTGGCGATTAAAATATCGGTCATCGATCGCCACTATAGTCGCCACTCACCAAGTGGTGATGAAAAAAAATCTGTTATCAATCACCAACTGAAATACAACTTTTTTCATGGAAATATGCATCTCTACTTTGATTACATCTAATTAGCAAACTGATTAACTGTTTTTCCAACCGGATGCAAGCAGATTGCAACAATTTAGCTGTATTTTCAATATTTCAGTTTTTCACCATGCTCGCTCTTCAGTTGGATTATTTTTTCAAGAAATATAGTTTTATGCAAACTATATTCATCAGCTTTGATTCCACATGTACCTCAAATAATTTATTCCTTTTTTTTCACCGGATGCAAATGCAAGTGGATTTTAACCCTTTCGGGTCTGGTGTACTACTAATAGTACATGTCTTTTCATCGAGTATTATTTTTTCTAAAAAATTACTTTTGTTACTATCTACATATAGTAATGATAATATATGGCTATGCCTTTCTCATTATGAGTTCATTTATGTTTGGACATTTAGTAATAACAATAACAATAAAAGTCTGCTTAAATCTCTATGCACCGTTGGCGATTCCTTTGTTGGATTCCTTTATTTTATACATAAATTTCACTCTTTAAATTTAAAATACAGGTTACTTTTCTGAACGAATCGTGTGATAAAACACAAAAAACATTACAATGTTGTAATATCTGTTAAACCCTCTTGTACTACGATATTTTCCAAACATCTCCAAAAACTCTTCCTTATCCTATTATCATGTCAGTAAATCTATTTGGATAGCTATGATTAGGGTTGCCAGTTTGTACGTTTTTCCCATAAGTTGCATGTTTTTTAGCATTTTTCAGGCCTATCGTACAGTGTACATTTAAAATTGTCCCGTACAACGATTTCTTCCGTTTTTCTACTTCATCTTACTGTTGACAGTTTGAAGACTTTTTTATTTTTCAGTTTGCTTCAAAATTTCACATTTTGCCAAAAAAAATGCTAGACAATTGTGCCTCAAATGTAAAAATGGGTTATTTCTGATCAGAATGACAAAAACATTGGGTGAGTTGAGTAATATTAATTGCATATTCACAAACTCTTGGGTAGGATTAGATCATCTGAACTTGACATTATTATAGACTATAAGTATCAATATTATAATTTTTTTAATTTAGTATATCTGTACCTTAAGTTTTAATGTCTTGTTTTATTTATTATTTTCCTTTATGCTTCATTACAAAAATTTACTTCTGTACGGTGTCCATTACTAAAATTTTTCATGATCATCATTTAATTGTAGGTTTCGATTTATTTTTGTTCTTACAATTCAATTAATTTTTCATTCATATCGCTACAAATTTAGTTAATCGATGTTAACAGAATAATGTAATACAAATAAAGTTGGAAAATAATGATTAAATCGATTAATTAATAATCTCTTTTTAAAGAAATTTGTTACAGAAAGCATTACTGGCACATTAAACATAGTTTAGAATGGTATGAAGAAGGACGATAGCACAATAAAACCAAAACTAACTAGTGTCAATCAAAATCTTCTGGTTTTTTTCTGAGATAAATCTGGCAACCCTAACCTAATTTTCATAGTGTTTGAAGTATCATAACATCATTAAAATGCACCGCAAAAGTTTTTTACTCATAGACCATAGTATAACTTTTTTGAGCGTCTCTGTAAATGAACCATAAAGGCTGTACGTTAATTTTCAATACCAAACATTATATAGTAAACCTCAATACCATATTAAAATTACTTGTCAATCTGAGTATTTTTTTGTGAGTTAGAGCATAGACAGACAAGTCAAACTCATAAACACTTTTAACTATGTTGTAAAGTAAAAGTGCCAAACATTAGTTAAATACAAGTAAGGTAACCAGTATCTCTTTAGTGTTTCCCCCAGAATAAAAAAGCGCACGGTGCTCCTTCAAAAAAGGACACTTTTTGTAAGAAAAGGGTTTTTGAAATTTTTGTTTTGATTGCCGCAAATTTCGTCAAAAGATAGCTAAAAAAACCACGAATTTCGTCAAAAGATCGCAGAAAAATGCGAATTTCGTCAAAAGATTGCAGGAAAAGTGCAAAACACAGATTTCGCCAAAAGATTGCAGTAAATGCGAATTTCGTTACAGAATTGCGAAAAAAAAAAACGAATTTCTCCAAAGGATCCCGAGAAAAAACACAAATTTATCAAAAGATCGATAAAAAACCACAAATTTTGTCTAAGGGCCTCAGAAAAAACTCATAATTAGCGCCAGGAGGAGATCTCCCCCGGCCTTCTCCTCTGCTGTAACGTTTCAGAAAATTTACTATGAATTTCAATTTTCTTTTTTTTTTTACTCAGAATCACCTCTGATTTAGTTATTTTGGAATTTAGATTTTTATGTAGAAAGAACAAAAGAATTTTTGTTTGCAAGGTATTCTCAAAAAATTACTTTCTCATAAACTCAATTTTTTAATTTGTTTGGATCAGATTTTTAATCTGTGTAATGTAATAATTAATTTGATATCAGAAACAATACTACAACCACATATATTCTACAAATCCAATAGATTCTGCTTTAATGACCAATCAGTTATCCAAAATTTATCTATCTTCAACCAGTCTGGATAAATAATTCTGCACCATACATTTTTTAAATTTAATTTTTTATGCGTTTTTCGCGATTCGCAGCTAATTTTCCATTTTAGCAAAAGGAACCAATTTCTATCTTTTAGCCCAATACAGTAAATTTATTCCTCTTAAATTAAGTTTTTACAGAATTCCAACAACCATATTTTCTGCGCTCATTTGGCGAAATTAAAGAATTTTTTTTTCCACGATCGTTTAAAAAAATTCACAATTTTTTTTTAGCTGTCGTTTCGCAAAATTCACAATGTTTTCACGATCATTTAGCGAAATACACGATTTTTTTCCACGATCGTTTTGCGAAATACACGATTTTTTTTTTTCATGACAATTTCGCAAAATACACGATTTTTTCCCCCACGATTATTTCGCGAAAAGCACCATTCTTTTTTTGACGATCGTTCCGCGAAATACACAATTTTTTCCATGATCGTTTCTCAAAATGCATGGTTTTTTTCACGATTTTTTTCCTCCACTATTTCGCGAATTCTCGATTGTTTACCACGATTGCTTGTCGAAATTCACGTTTTTTTTCCCCCGCGTTCCTTTGATCAAATTAATGTTTTTTGCTTCACTTGATTGGCGATTCTTTTTTTTCGCTACCGATTGATCAAATTGGAGATATTTTTTCGCGCCAATCAACAAAATTAGTGATGTTTGTTTGCAGAATCTTGACAAAGTTCGTGATACTTTTTATGCAATCTTTTGACGAAATTTAGGTTTTTTCTCCCTGACCGATGGATAAATTAATTTTTTTCTTGCGATTGATTGACGATTTTTGTGATATTTTCCAGCAACTTAATGGGACATTTTGACGTTTTTCTTCTGATCTATTGAAGAATTTCGAGTGGGTTTCTCCCGACCTATCGACGATTTTCACTGCTTTTTTACTGCGAGTAACTGAAGGATTTCATGATCCCCTCCGCCCCCCTCCCGGGTTGATTAACATAATTGACGATATTTTTCAGCTACCTATCAGCGAATTTTGTAGGTTTTATTCTTTGGACCGATTTGCTAATTTTCGGAGTTTTTTTCACTCTATCGTGTACAAATTCCGCTATTTTTTCTCTGCGATTAATTAACAAATTTCACGATTTTTTCCTGGGTGCGATTTTTTAATCTCACAATTTCTTTTCTTGCGACTGATTGATGATTTTTGCATTATTTTCTAGTAACTTTTTGTCGAATTTTGTGGGGTTTTCCTGCGACCAATCAACTGTTTTCGATGTTTTTTCCCCCGTGACCTACAGGGAAATTTCGTGAGTGTTTTCCTGTGATCAATTAACATAATTGGAATATTTTTTCTGCTACGCATTAGAAAATTTTGCGGGGTTTATTCTTGGGACCGACTGGATAATTTCCGCAGCTTACTGGTGGAACTTGCTGGGTTTTTTTCATGCTAACGTAAACTAATTGCACGATTTTTTTCCACGTAAGCAATTGGAGATTTTGTTTAGTTTTTCATGTGTTAGATTAACGAAATTCACGATTTTTTTTCCTGCGTCTGGCTGAAACAGTTTAAGTTTTTTCCGACCGTTTGATGAATTTCACATTTTCCCGTGATTGACAGATTTTGTTTGACATATTTTTCCGTGACCGACTGACGAATTTCACAATATTTTTTCACGATCGATAGACTAATTTTGGAATATTTTCCCGCGATCAATTCTAGAATTTTAGATCCAACGACCAATTGCAAATTTCTGGATTTTTTCGCGACCTATTGTTAAAATTCGTCAGTTGAAATATGACGATGGCAAAATTTTGCAAACAAAAATGGGCAGCTCACGTTTGCAGTTACTAAAAAACGGGCAGGGCACATTTACAGCTATAAAAAAATGGGCAGGGTGCATTTACAGCTATAAAAAAATGAGCAGGGCGCTGCGCCCTCATGAAAATGCCTAGGGGAAACACTATCTCTTTTTCAAATTTAGCTGATCTTTTTTCAGAACATGGACTACATGTCTGTATTCATGCATTATTCTAATGTGAAAGTGTTTTAAAAATTGAGAAATAATGCTTTTTATTAAATTCTAGCTCATTAAAATGCCTTACATATTAGTTCAGTTTGAAATTTTTATCACTTAAAAATGATGTTTTTAAATCAAAATGTAAAAAAAAAAAAAAAAAAAAAAAAAAAAACCTGCAAACCCATTATAGATTGATGTTGCTTTTTTGCAACATTATGTTTGTGATTTTTTTATTTTATTGTGAATATTTTTTTCAACAATTTTATTATCACATATTGTATGCATGACTTTTATTTTTAAGGATTTTTTTTTTTTTAATTATCCAAATTGTAAAAAATTAGAAATAGAAATCAAATAGTATGGAATGTTTTGAAAATTTTGATTTATAAATTTTGGATAATTTTCATGGATGCATTATAAAGGATGAAATAAAATTCCGCAATTCAAGATACAGATATTGTAGCAGTCAAACTATAACTATGTGTGTAAATGTATGTACCGCTACATAGTAAATGCTTCAAAGATTTTCATATGGCAAAAAATGTTGTTTATTTGAACTGGCATTGCGTTTTCACAACATATCATATCTCACATTAAAAAAAAAATGTAATATCGCTTTTTCTCTCTTAATTGGTCATTAATATGTATAAAGTAAAATTTTATTTCATTTGTGTTAAGTATAAGAAGGTATGGTCGTTAATGGGTTAAATATTAGCCAATTTTTTTGCAGCCCTCATCTGTTTACACCTTTTAAATCATATGGTTCAAATACACCTTTGTATCACAGAATCAGCAAATGTTATATTGCTTATATACCACCATGTAGATTTTAAAAATATATTATTGTTGGATGTGCATCTCACTTATCGACATTATATTGTTCGGTCCTAGTATGCATATATATTTAAAAAAAGAAATTTATATAAAACTGTGGAAACTAATTTCAGAATTACTGAACATAATACAAGTACAGTATAACTTCTTTAATCCGGAATCATCACGATTACGGCAATTCCGGATTATAGAAAATTCTGGATTACAGAAGTTTTGAAATTGGAATTCAAATTTAGATAAATGATAATACTAATATCTCTTATTAATATGACAATACAAAAATGCAAGGAACTTGATAATTGAAAAACATTGAGAAAAATCAGTTCAAAATGCACTAAAATGCATATATTTTTAAAATAATGTGTATTTTATGCAGTGTCGCCATCTGTTGTAAATTACAAAAAACAATAACCGTACAATTTTTTTTTTTAATTACGATTTCTGATTTATAAATACTCAATAAATAATGCAAATTACAAGAATAACAGACATATGAAAAATATTGAAAAAAAAATTCTAAAACCAAAAAAATTTATATAGTGAGAAATTTAAGACTTACAATCAATTAAAAAAATAACTTTATAATTACATTAACATATTTAAAATTGTGATATACAAGGCTAATGTTATAAAAAATTTAATATATAGCACCGACAAATATTGAAGTAAGTCACAAATTAAATACTTAAAAGAAATAATAATAAAAAAATCCAATTTTGCAATGTTTTGGTGCCATCTTATCTTTGGAGTAAGGAAAATAGTAAAATTATCATTAATCCTGAATTTTTACAACTTAATATTTAAAAAGACACCCATATTAATTACATATGTAATTTAGAAAGTTCTTACAGTTTGAAAATTGAAAAAAAAAAAAAAAAAGTATATTAGGTAGTGTTTCCATTCTTCTTAAACATTTTCTGAAATTCATTCATATATGGCGCCATCTATTATCTTTAATTGAAAATAAAAATGAATAAACATACCGACATATCTGGTTTACAGAAGTTTCCGTATTAGAGATGTCAGGATTAAAGATGTTATTCTGTATTCATTTTGTATGTAGTATAGTTTTAAAAATGCCAATAATATATTTCCTTTAAAATATCAGCACAGAACAATTGACTTGTAATAACAAGCAGTGGCAAATCAATAATAATGGCAATGAAATAAATATATTTCATGTAGAATTTATCATTGCATTGGTATTATTTTCCATAAAAAAATTCTTATTTCTTGGATTTTAATGATAAGCGAGTCTAATTCTCAAATTCATTTACAGGAAATGTATCTATACCGAAGCAGGCGAATTTTCCTCGAACGCCATTATCAGTATTGTATAGGTTTTCATCATCTGATACAGCAGCATACACTGCTAGTTATGATTTTGAAACTCTTACTGTGACAGCACCAGATGACCACATTCTGCATGTTCAACTGAATCGTCCTGAATGTTATAATGCCATGAATAAGATGTTCTGGAGGTAAATTATTTTTCTATTGCTTTTAATAAAGTATAATTTTTTCAAATTAGAATGTTGAAAATATTTCATGCATTGTTTCTTAGAGAACGCTCTACTAATTTAGATTTTAAAAAATTGCATTATTTATCTGTGTTTCCCATTTTTTTACTTATAAACTAAATTATATCCTTTAAAAAAGGTACTTTGTTGTTAGTGTGGAATTCAGGTGTGAAAATCTATTCATGAGGGTTCTTTTATAAACAATGTTTGTGTACATTTGATAAATTGTCTCATTGAAATAAAGTAAATGCAATTTTAAAAATGACCACATTCTGCATGTTCAACTGAATCATCCTTAATACAGTAGACTCCCTCAAATCCACAACCCTAAAATCTGGACATCATCACAGATGTAAACAATGAATCTTTCAGTTCAGATGTAGGGCAAAATTACAGAAATTTAGTTTTATATAATTCTGTATATATTTTGATATGTAATATGACTGAACTCGTTTTTTTTCTTGAAAGAAGTAAAAATTTATTTCTGGAAAAATATCAAGATATTGCTGATATCACTGGTAATCACAATCTTTTTACCAAATATATTCATGTATTAATCATTCTTTTTTGGTTATTAGCCCCTTGGGGATGAGTGACTGGTATTTGTGCTGTGTAAGGGGTTCAGAATCAGTGATTATTCTCACCAGTAAATTTTTATTGTAAATTTTGCCTTATTTAATCCGAGCATTTTCCCGATTCAATGAGACAAAAATTTCTGTTTTAAAAAACCAGTGATAAAAGATTAAAAATTCTGTAAAAGATGCTCATCCTGAAGAGATTAAGATTGGCTAAACCTGAAATAAAACTTAATTACTTTATGATTTTTATGTGAATTAATAGGTTACCTTTATGATGAAAGTTTCATTGAATAATTCAAGGAAATTGTATTTTATCTTTATTATGCATATTTAATTATACATTAGTAATTATTTAATTGACCTTTAATTTTAATAATTTAATCATTTTTAAAATGATCTTAATTTTAATTATTTTAGTTTATTATTTTCTTATTTTAATATTTTGCTATATTTTAAGCATTCATTATAATTTTGATTGCATTATTACATTCAAATTACTGTTTAAAAAATATAAAACAAAGCAATGACCAGAAATCTGCAAAATTCTAAAATCTGCACAGCCTCTGGACCCAAGTTGTGTGGATTTAAGGGAGTCTACTGTATTATAAAAGTATACTCTTTTCAAATTGGATCGCTGGAAATATTTTATGCAGTATTTCTAGAAGGAAAACTGCTAATTTAGATTTTTAAAATTTGCATTTTTATCTATGATTTCCATTTTATTGCTTATGAACTGAAATGTATCATTAAAAGGGAAACTTGGCTGTTAGTGTAGAATTAACTTTTGTAAATCTGTTCTTTTGTTATCATTATGACTATTAAATTTTGCATATACAGGATGTCCTGAAAAATGCACAATTTATTCATTAACACTTTGAGATCTAAGCTTGAGTGACACCTGGGTTGATGTTTTCAGTGAAGTGAACTAATCTTGAGAGTCTCTTGGGGCTTTTAACTCTCTGAGCTATAACAGTACCAGCTATATTTGATTGTGGTCTTTTCAGATATTATCTACTAACCTTTTCTTTTGAAAAAAAAAAAAAAAAAAAAAATATATATATATATATAAATAGCAGCTCTAAATAGAAGTAAGTTTATGAAAATATTTAGAATCAGAGCTTAACTCAAACTTATTGTGAACCTTGTGATGTTGCTCTTTGTGTAAATCTGTGCTTTGAAATGTACCACACAAAAGCAAATTTTTCTAAAAACGTTTATATCCAAATAAAACCCATTTTCAGATATTTGTACAACATTTGGGTAAGTTTTTATTCAAGTCTATGTAAAATTTTATGTTAAAAAAATGTTTTCTTATGTGGAAGTTTTTCAAAAAATATAAAACATGCTTTTTTCAATAATTTCTCATTAAATATTAATTTTTAGTACATTTAAATAGTTTCTTAATTATAAATAACAACAATTTGAAGTTTATAATACAAAAAATTATTAAAATACATGTTTTCCAAGTATTTTTTAAAGCATCGGGAAAAGTACAAACACCCTCAGTCCAGAGGGAGATATGCATTTGAAATAGCTCAGACCTGAAAGTGTTAATAACTGGCATGTTCTTTTCCTTTTAAGTTTAAGTAATTTGAAATAACGGCTGAAACCAAACTGAGTTTTGAGCAAAGTAAATGTATCCTAAAATGTTATAGGAATTTTGAAACTATCTTTGAAATGTAGAGACAGTTGAGGAGAAAGTTTCAGATGAATCCTTTTCTTCCTGACTTATAAATACTAGAATTAGAGAAGTTTGAGGGATGGAACTATTCATAATATTCATAATCAATGTCCAGGAGGCATCCATTGAAAGAGAATGTGTGTAAATACTCAATGAACATATTCTCGATGTTTGTGTTCCACTGCTTCACATTATCAACAGTGCCTGGATCAGAACAGCCATCAGTTTAAATACAGGTGTTAATTTTATAAAATGTTCATTATTATTAATATGTGACCAAATGTTCAGTTATGGCAAGTTTTGGTCTAAAATCTGAGTTTTGGCAAGATTTGGTTTTAATAACAAAGCAACCAAACATTTAATTCGTACTGAAATTGCAGTCGGATATCCCTATAGAAGAACCGAATATATATTAACATTTACTATTATTACGTCATTTATGTTTTAGCATAAGTAATATATATATACATACAGTAGAAGATCTTTATAACGCAAACCTAAAAATGCAAGGTTGTGCATTATATAGAATTTTGCATTATATGGATCACATCATTAAATTCACCTTGTAAACATAGCCAAATATGTCTGAAACACATCAAAATACATTAGAATATCTTTATACTGCATTCCTTGTTACCAAGAGTTATCCAAATTATAAGTTTTTGCATAATATAGGTCAGACATTGTTAAATTTACTTTATAAACATGATCCAAATATAACTGACACAACATTCCTTTATATTAGACATTTTCAAAAATGTTTATTCTAATAATAGCATTTTTTTCAGTAAAAAGGTCCTAAATTAGAAGATAAAGTTGAACTAATGTATCAACTTTAGTCCTCTAGAGAGTAGCAATATTTTACAATGTGAAAGTGCAGGTGCTTTTTAACTGGAAAAATCATTGTTTACATCTGAGAAGTTGTGCGTTATATGGAAAATTGCATTATAAAGATCTTCTACTGTATATACTATATATATATATATATATATATTAAATCGTTCAAATCTGTATATGTTGCTGCTGAAGCTTTATTTAAAACATGTTTCTTTCTTTAAATTTATGATAAAGAATGGAAAAATACTGGAAAGTTATTACATGTAATTTAATCCTGTTGAAATAAGACATTTTCAAAACATCTGCGAAAATACTTTCTTATCCTGTTCTCTTATTTGTAGTATAGTAGCTATATTTGTTAGATTTCAGTAAATGACACATTTGTTAAATTTCAGTAAACTGTATTTTTGTTATTTCGATAACTACTTTAATTTTTTTTTCAACTTAAAAGTAATCCCCCCCCCCCCCCCCCCCAAAAAAAAAAAAAAAAAAAAAAGAAACAGACCTAAAAAGATTACAATTTTCATCTGAGAGAGTTTAATTTTCAGTCTGAAAAATTTGTTTTGGAAAGGCACTAATTATTACAATTCCTATTCAAAATTTGAAATGAAGTATGTGTTAATGAAAAAATATGTTATAATCATTTAAAAAGCATATGCATTTTTGGGGGTCACCCTGTATATTAAACTACTTCAAAAATTGTTTTTAAAAAAAAAATTTAAAAATCATTCCATTGAAATAAAAGTAAAAGAATTACAAAAGGGAAAAAATGGCAGCTGAAAAATTATGGTAGTCAAGAAATTGAGACTACTGGCTTATTGAAATTTTACATTCTTATAATATTATTTTTTTTAGTATGATGAGTATAGTGTTTAAGCACTGTAAGTTGCCATGTGAATCACGGAACTCTTTCAATGAACACATTTGTTGATTAAGATTACAATGAGAACAAGAAAGTTAAACCTACTTTTACATCAGTGGCTGCAACAGGATTTTTTGCAAGGTTGGACACACTTTTGAAATCTTGAAAAATTTTGAGTGCAAAACTCAAGAACTTTAATAGAAGATTATATTAAATGACTTTTTAATGTTTAATGATGTTTTTTTTTTTAATGTTGCATTTATCCCCATATTGAACGTAGATATAAACTAGTGATGGGCGATAACGAGATGTTTTTCTCGATTCTCTCGATTGTATGGACATCTTGATAGTTTTCGATTGTGTAAATATTTTCTCGATGACTCCAGTTTGCCAACTGCTTTTATACTTCATAAATTTATCAAGAATCATCTGCAGGTAAACTGGAATGAGTCGGCGTTAATAAGGACTAAGTGGTTTCACCCGCTAGCGGGTCCTTCCTTTAGTCGGGGCCTCTAATTTATACGTAATTTTGTAATATGACATCTCGAACTGGCTTCCTGCTATATAAGGCACTGTATAGCAGGCGTGGTGTGCACGGACTATAAAATGTTGTAAATAAATAATCTCGAACCGGATCCCTGGGGGGGGGTCAAGGTGAGGGGAGGAGCACAGCAGCAGCATAATAGGAATAAGTCGTCATGGGGCATTAGGCCTTTCCAACTATATGTCACATGGCACATGAGGGATCTCGATCTGAATTTATAAAAATGCCCTCCCAGTGGGGGCAAAGTGGGGGGAGGGTCGCGGGAGGTGTATAACGTGGGTAAGTGGTCACAGACCTTTCCGACAATATATCACAAGGGCAGTGACCCGGAGCCGAACAATTTTTGATGCTCCAGCTCCGCTCCTAGAGAAAATACCGTGGCTCCAGCTCCGGCTCCAACTCGGCTCCGACTTCGCGCTTTTAAGTTGCAGATTTTAATTTACACGTTTAATTTTTTGCTCACAAATACTTTCTATCTTCATTAAAGATCTGACAAAATGCATTTTTCTTCTCATCAAACTTGAAATGCTTGTTCAGAAAATATGACATCTTTTAGCTTTTGCTTTTAAAATAGAAAGTTTGGTAGAATTTTAAACACAAAAATCTTAAATTTCTTCTACACTTTTCGAACAGCCAAAATCGTACGACTACACATGTAAACAACAGGCGGCCATATTTGTTTTCAAATAGTGTTGTCACTTAGTTCAAGTAGAAAGTACAAGTAAAGTAGTGTTGCCATTTTTTGAGAAGTTTTCCTTCCCTAATAATAATAATAATAAAAACCTAAAAAATGATATAATTAAAATACTGAATAATGATGTAATTAAAATATTTTAAGCCTAGAAATTTAAGACTGAAAAAAAAAAAGATTTAAAAGAATATTAAAAACTAAAGGAGCCCTGGAGCTGGGGAAAATTTAGAGCTCCAGCTCCGACTCCAGCTCCAGGAAAAACACAGCTCCGGAGCGCTCCGGCTCCGGGCTCCAGCTCCAGCTCCGGGTGGGGTCTCTGGTAAATTTAGAAAAGTCACATGAAAGTTCCCGGCTAAATTTATAAAAATGGCCCCTGTGGACAAAGTTGGGGGGAGAGGACCGCGGGAGGTGCATAAAATGAGTAAGTGGTCACAGACCTTTCCAACAATATGTCACATGAGGGGTCTCGGCTAAATTTAGAAAAATATCTCCATGGAGGCAAAGTGTGTGTGTGTGGGGGGGGCGGTTACCGGAGGTGCATAACATGCATAATATAAGTAGTCTCAGACCTTTTCAACGATATGTCACATGAGGGGTCTTTGCTAAATATAGAAAAGTACACCCGTGGGGGCAAAATGGGGAGGGTGGACACCGGAGGTGCATAATATCAATAAGTAGTCACAGACCTTTCCAACGATATGTCACATGAGGGGTCTTGGCTAAATTTAGAAAAGTTCCCCGTGGGGGGAAAAGTGGGGGGGGGGTGCATAACATGAATAAGTGGTCACAGGTCTTTCCAATATGTAACATGAGGAGTGTCAGCAAAATTTAGAACAAGTGGGTAAGTGTGATCACAGATCGCACAAAGGGTTTCGTTTAATATTCCTTTCAAAACACATTTTCTTTTTGAAAAATCTGTTAGTTCCTCATTTCGCAACCAGGGGACACACTCGATTCTAAACAAACATCTATCCGAACGAAAACCCGTTTTACATACTATCCGTAGATATATTAGTCGAGGGGATTGGGCCCATAGCACCCGAGATCAGTAGGCGCACCTGGCAGTAAAAAATGGAACTAAAATATGTAAGGCTATGGTGCATAACATGAAAGAAGGTTCAAGTGTCGGCAAAAGTTGGAAAATTTCTCCCCGGGTTAAAAGGGCGGAGTTTAGAAAAATTACTTAAAATACACAAGTTAGAGCCCGGAGGGGTTAATTATTATATAAAACTTTTTAAAGATTTTATGATTTGTCGTGTGGTCTGAGGCATCCAACTATACGTATGTAAAATTTCATGTCTCCAACTTAATTAGGGGCTCTCTTAGAAAGAATTGCTTCAAATACATGTGTGGTAGCTCAAAGGGTTAAACGTAAGACTTTTTCAAGATTTTATGATTTGTCGCTTGGCCTCAGGTGTTCTGCTATAGTATGCAAAATTTAAAATCTCCAATTTAATTGGGGGCTCAGTTAGAAAGAATTGCTTAAAATACACGAGCTGGAGTTGAAAGGGTTAAACATAAAACTTTTTAAAAATTTATTATTTGACGCATAATCTGGGATGTTGAGCTATAAGTATGCAAAATTTCACGCCTCCAATCTAAATAGGGGCTCACTTAGAAAGAATTGTTTAAAATACACATGTGGGAGACCGAAAGGTTAAATGTACAACTTTTTCAAAATTTTATGATTTGTCGTTTGATGTGAGGTATTCAGCTATATGCAAAATTTCACGCCTCCAATCTAATTAGAGGCTTACATAGAAAGAACTGTTTAAAAGATACATGTGGGAGCCCAAAGGGTTAAATGTACGACTTTTTCAAAATTTTACGATTTGTCGTATGATGTGTGGTGTTCATCTATAAGTATGCAAAATTTTAAGTCTCCAACATGTATAGTTTCTGAGAACGGGCTCTGTGACAGACAGACAGACGGACAGACAGACAGACCGACAGAGGAGCGAGACGAATAGGGTTTCGTCAGATGAACGAAACCCTAAAAATGCCCCGGTGGCAAAGTGGGGAAAGGGGCAGGTAGGTGCATAATATGAATAAGTGGATTTTCTAATGATGTATCATATGAAGAGTGTCGACAAAAGTTAGGAAAGTGCCCCTCCCCCCCACCCCAAGGGGCCAACTACCGCACTTCCCGGAATACAACCCAACTTTTTGAAATTTCATGTATTATAAATAATACCGGGTGGCTCAGTAAAAAAATCCGATCTAAAATGATGAGAATGCAAGAAAGTTTGAAAACGACCTCCCCCCCCTCACAGTGAGAGCAAAATTGGGGAGGTTGAGACGAAAGTCTCATAATATGAAAGAGTTATCCAAGAGCTTTTCTATGATATGTCACATGACGGGTTCAAAAAATGTCTGAAAATTGCTTCCCCGACCCCTCTCCCCAGTGGGTTCACTCTTTCGCCCCGGAATTGATGCAGCCCCCACTTTCAAAATTTTTATGTTTAATAAATAATAAATACCGGAAGACCCCATAAAAAAAATTCACATCTAAAATGCTATTTATCATAGAAATCGCTACGGTTTTAAAAATTGGTTCGCCCCTCCCCACCCCCAAAATTCAATTTTGGGGGAAGAAAGGTTCATAATATGAAAGAGTAGTCAGAAAGATTTCCGAAGATATATCACATGAGAGGTTTCATAAAAGTTTGAAAATTGCACCCCTGTGGGTCCACTCTCACGCCCCTTGAATACTCCCGGAATTCCCCCAACTCTTAATATTTTTATATTTAATAAGTATTATTTTTCTGAAGGCTCCGACAAAAAACCCATTTAAATGATAATTATTCTAGATATCGCTACAGTTTTAAAGATTTGTCCGCGCACACCCTCACCCCCGCATCCTGAAATTCAACTGTGAATGGGAGAAAGGTTCATAATATGAAAGGGTTGTCAAATTCCGATGATGTATCACATGACGTGTTCAGTAAAAATTTGAAAATCCCCCCCCCCCCTCCGTGTGTCCACTCTTGCGCCCCCCGAAACTCACCAATCTCTGTCTTTGAATTTTTTTTATTTAATACATAATATTTATCGGAAGGCTCCATCATTTCACTGCTCATTGTCATACCTATTTCTCTTTCCAGCTCTCCCCTCGATATCTCTTCTCGGCCCTTCTTGACTGAGAACGAGAAATCAGTTTTCTTGACAATCATCGAGAGTAACATGTCGAGAATGGAAGAAAAGTGATTTCCCATTCTCGGCCTTAGTTAGAACCGAGAAGACATATCTCGAGGTAAGCGAGAGGTTTTCATCGAGGAGAGGTATCTCTCGAGGTAAGCGAGAGGTTTTCATGGAGGAGAGGTATCTCTCGAGATAAACGAAAGGTTTGCATGGAGCAGACTTTAGTTGAGGTGCGAGAGAGAGAGAAAGCGAGAGAGAAATGAATGAGCATATTCCATCTACGTCATGATTACGTAGGCTGGGTTGGCTAGCGTAAAGGAGGGAAGTCACCGAAGAATGTGATGTAAATCCCAGCTTAGAAAAACAGTAATGGAGCCCTTTCTTATGAGTTAGAAGTTCTTTGGGTATTTATTTAGCTTTCACAGTCAGATTGACACTTGGTGCGTTTTTGGTTTAAGTCATAGTTTCTCAAAGAAGGATACAGATTAGGAGGCGTGTGATTTTGTTACATATATTTAAGTTGAAAAGGGTTTAATTCAGTTTGTGTGGGGCATTTTTCCATTTTTACGTTCATCTATCTTTACAAGAAGGAAGTATTGGATTCATGATAAATTGGTCAGTTTTTAGAAAATATCTGTCTTTTATGTGACAAAAATTTTGATAACGCTCTATCTCAAGAAGTAATACGCAAAATTTAATACTACTTCATATTCAGTTAGACCTAGATGTAAAATGGTGTTGATTTGTTTGTTGTGCAAATAGCCCAACAGGTAACGCTGCTATATTTCAAAAACTAATGCACGGAATTTAATCAAACTTCATTAGCTATTGCTAGAGATTGGAACCAATTCCTTGTTAGACAGGTTCACTCTTAGCAAATATATTTGTCTGGTTCCTTTTCCGATAAAGCTCTTTTGTTTTCGATCAACTTTGAAATTCTACAGCATTAGACATTTAGGTTAACTTTGATCTGTATTAAATCGTTTGCCTTTACCGAAAAAAGGAAAATGCTGTTCGATTCTAATGAGTTCGTGAATGTCTCACAAAGATACTACTTTGGATTTAGGTACAGATGGGCAACAGTCATGTTAGGGGCCCATTTAGAACCTGAAAATCAATTCCGTTTTAGACAGATTCTGTCTTAGCTGGTTTGTCTAGTTATCCTCCCATTTTTTGATAAAGCTCTTTTTCTTTTGACCAACCAGAAAATTCCACAGAATTAGACACGCATTGAACATTTAGGAACTTTTCCTCAATCAAACCTTTTACTTTTATCGAAAATGTGAAAATGCAAATCGATTCTAGCTAATGCACCTAAGAATAAAAATGAGTTAGAAAGGCGCTACTTTAGATTTGGGTACAGACAACAAAGAGTTATGTTTCAATCGCTAGGGACCAAAGACCAATTCCGTTTTAGACAGTTTCCCTCTTAGCTGGTATCTTTATGCGGTTATCCTTCCATTTTTGAATACAATGCACCTGAGAATAAAATTGAGTTTTTAAATGAATCAAAAAGTAACTACTTAGGATTTAAGTACAAGTACAAACAGAAAAAAATATTTTGGAATCATTAGGGAATGGAAACCGGTTTCCGTCTTAGGTTGGTTCCCACTTAGCTGGTATATGAGTCCGGTTATCCTTCTGTTTTTCGGTAAAGTTCTTTTGTTTTCGATTAATGGTGAAATTCCCCAATATTAGGCTCGCATTTACGAAAATTTGAAACATTTGCCTTTAGCGAAAAAGGAAAAAAATCGATCCTAGCTAATACGCTTGAGAATAAAAATAAGTTCGTTAATGTGTCAGAAAGTAACTATTTTTTATTGGAATGCAAATTTAAAGAATCATTTTGGCATCGATAGGGAGTAGTAAGCAGTTTCCGGTTTACACAGGTTCACTTTTTAGCAAGTATATTTGTCTGGTTTTTCTTCCCCTTTTTCGATAAAGCTCTTTTTTTTCGATCAACGGGAAATCTTACAGCATTAGATATTTAGGGGAACTTTAACTTGTATCAAATTTTTGCCTTTATCGAAAATGTGAAAAGCTATTCAATTCTATCGAATGCGCCATAATTACGCGATTTAGACATCGCACTTTCATTAAAAATAAAAGGGAACTTATAACAAAACAAAATTAGCAAAAAGATATTACAATCCTTGAATAATTTAAATAATATTTTTAAAAGTAGGTAAATGAACTGAAAGTATTTTCTTAAGTTATTTAGCGTTCCAAAATAGCGTTGTTATTACCATTAAAACTTTGAACATATTTCTTGATAACATATTGATCTTATATTTGAAAAACTTGTTTGAAAAGAGTGTTTTGAAAAATTCTTAGGGGTTGGGATTAACGTGTTCAACTCATTTTGCTGGCATCTGGTTCATCTGTAGTACTCTCAATTTACTAGACTTGCATACATAATACACATTTCGATACATAAAATAAAATTTGATATGAATATCCATGATACTTATTATTAATATGCTCAAACATTACAAACTTAAAATGTTTTACAGTGTTTTATCGAAACATTAGTATGCACACTTTATTAAAGAAATTTATACGGAACATATCTTAAAGATATTAATCATTTAGAGTTTATTGGCCTGTATTAAAATATAGAATGGCACATAATATTCGAAAGATAAATACTATAGCGGAGATGTTGTAACATTAAAGTCAATTTCTTAAACGCATTTCTAACAATTTGTTAACTGTCATAAACCATTAGTACAGAAAAGGGGGTAGGTTTAGGGATTAACATTTCTTTCAGAAGGCTTAAAAACTGATAAGATGTATTACATAACAAGTTGTATTAAGATTATTAACAAATGTTAGAATACAGCTTTCTAAAGGCTTCATATCAGGTGCACCTCCATCAATTGAAGTTGAATGAAAGAGTTAATGAAAACGATAGCAGCAAACAACATTATTGCTTCTGTTTTTTCACAACCTTTCATTTAGCTTCAAAGGAAGATCTTTTTTCAGAGCATCTCAGTGTTAAATTTACATCGATTTCTTGGTATGTTGTTTTACCCCATCTATCTTTAGTTGCCACGTATTTACTAAAAACTTAAAAATTACTCTATAAGCCTGTAAAATAATAATCAATAATCGATTGTAAAAACATCTCAATTGTCTCGATTGTAGATTCCGGGAAGTAATCGATGACTGTATCGATTGTATTTTTTTACGATGACGATTTTTCTCGATTGGTAAAATCTCGAGAATCGCCCATCACTAATATAAACCTTCATTTTGACTTACACCATATTTAAGACTCCATCATTTTAAAGAGAGAGCAAAGAAACATGAACTAGAGATCTGCACAGGCCGGGCTTGGGCCTATTTTCATTTGCGACACTCGGGCCGGGTTGGACCCGGGCCATTTTTTCTGAAGGCTTGGGCCGGGGCCTTACTTTTTTCCGGAAGAATTGGGCCCGGCTGGGCCTAACTTATTTTTTCTGTACAGAGCCGGGACTGGTTTCTTTTCTAGTCTTCACGGCCCAAAATTTTTATTCTTAACCCTTAACCGGAAATGTGAAAATTCCGTGCACAAAAGAACACTTAATAATTTACCAAATAGTGAACTTAAACATTTAATCTTTAATAGTAATGCTTTAACATGACCAATTTTTTAATATAACAGCATAAAAATATGTTTTGAATGTCGGAGAGAGAAAATATTAAGGGCAGATATGTAAACGCAACCGTCTCACAGACGGCACGTTTCCTGTTAAGGGTTATTTTTGAGCCAGCCCACATGAAAATCATTGTCTCGGCATGACCTGTCCGTTCAAAGGTCAGTAAAATTAAGCCTGGCCCAAAGATTTTCGCTAAATATGCATACATTTTTCAATCGCCATTATTCTACAATTAAACATTAACATTTATTCTTTTTAAAGAATAGTAAATTTCTATGCTAATTAAAATATAGTAAAACGTGTGAAAAGGAACAGCCTGCCTATGAGGGAATCCTGTTTTAAACTGAAAAGCGTGTTGATACATGCAAAATGAATATACTAATATGTAAGAAAAGAATATATAATACATTTACATTTGCTAAGAAGAGAACTTGTCTATAACACATTTTTTTTTCTTCTTTTCTATGTAATTGAGTCTTAGAAGATTTTACTGTATATCATTTTTCAGATTTTTAACAATTTAATGCATGGAATATGGATTAACAATATTAATGATAACTGAAATATTTACATAGAAGAAACAGCGATTCATTAAAAAAATAAATATAGCAGCCTGCGACACTTATATAAAAATGAAGTCTAGAAACATGAAAAAAAAGTTAAGATAAATATTTTTTGTCAGAACTCCTCTTAAGAGTCAAATTTTTCACCAAATCGATGTAAAAATCAATGTTTTGCAGCAATTCACTCGTGCTGGGCCGGGCTCAGGACAAGATTTTAACTTTTTTCTGGGCCGGGCCGAAATTTTTTTTCTATGAGTTGGGCCGGGCCCGGACCTGGAAATTTCAGCCTGTGCAGAACTCTAACATGAACATATTGTATCAGATTGACTGACAAAAGAATCTAGATCTAGAAAGACGTTTTTATATTAGTGATTTACCATCATTTATTAGAGGAATTTTTCAAATTGGATGTGTTTTCCTTTAAAGTTGATTGCATTTCCTACATTAAGTTGTTATTTTCCAAAAGTGCAATGATAGAAAATTCTTGAAGTGATTTATCATTTTATGTATTTTTATTCATCTATTACTTAATTGTTTTGATTATGATATTGAATAAAAGTAAAATATAGGATTTCACTTCCTTTTTTTATCATTTTAGAGGGTTTCTTTTTAATTTTTAACAGTGTATTGTAATTGCCCATAGCTGGGTGTGAACATATTTTAAATTAAATAGTGTATTTTCTTTATCACCTGTGTCACATTAACTACTTTTCTCCATAGCAAAGTGACTTCTTCTAAGGGCATACTGTAGCTGGCAAAAGTTTTGAGACGATATGTTTTTCTGTCCTAACTTTTTCTGTAAGCAAAATTTCTTAATGATGTAAATTGGTAATTTGTACCCCTTTTAAAGCTCAACAAAATGCAACATTAGAACAATTGAGACACATGCTTGAATTAAGAATAGTTCGCAAAATTACTTAAGCAAAAGTTTTGAGACGATTCAGTTTTTCTAAACTTTTATTGAAATTAAGCATCTTAATGTAACAAAATACAGCAATATTTAATATTTAGTTGCATATCCTTTTACTTTGAGGAATATGGCACATTGCCTGGGTATGGAACTAACAAGGCTTTCTTATGTGGATGTAGGGATTTTTGTCCATTCCGATTGAAGATTCTGATGGATTCTGCCTTTGAAGAATGCTTTCATGTCCCAACTTTTCTTCCGATGTGTTCCCAAAGATGTTCAATTGGATTGAGGTCAGGTGACTAACTCGGCCAGTCCAAAACTTTAATTTTCTAATCTGTAAACCAATTTGTCATCATTTTGGAAGTGTGCTTGTGATCATTATCCTGCTGAAACATCCATCCACAAGGCAGCTTTTTATGAGCATAAGCCAGCATGCGATCTTCTAAAATGTTTTTATAAACATTTTGATCCATAATCCCATCGCTGTGTACAAGGGGAATGCCATCATGATGGAAAGCTCTCCAGACCATTACTGATCCATTTCCGTGCTTCACTGTTGGACATTAGTACCAGGGATTCATTTTGGTGCCTTTTGGGCAATGAATATAAAGTTGGCCATCACTTCCAAACAAATTGAATTTGGATTCATCGCTCTAAAGGACTTTCTTCCAATCTTTGGTTATCCACGTTTCATGCTCTTTAGTGAATTTCAACGGGATTTTCCTATCCTTTGCCTGGGTAAGAGGTTTATTTTCAGGGACCCATGCACACAATCCAGCCGCATCCATATGACATCTTATGGTGTCCTTACTCACTGTGAGTCCATGTTCGGTGGCCATTAGAGGTGTTGCAAACTGCATGTATTCGTTACTGAGTAACGAGTATTCTCAGTGATACGAAATACCGAATTGTTAGTTCGGAATATGAGTCGTTACTCGTTACTGCAGCACTAAGAAACAAACTTCAAATGCTACTTTCATTTCGTGATTGATGAATGGAGCCTCATTGTCTGGTGCAGAAAGATCAAGATGCAAATTTGTGTTCGGTCTTTGGACTTGGAAATCAGTTGTTCCTGTATTAGTATCACATACGGGTATTCATTTAGTCATTACTTCAGCACTCATTCATTTGCCAAAAATGTCCATGCAAATAATTTTGGAAGGAAGATTTTGAAGTCACGTGGTCAATAGCAGAACAAACTGCTTTTTAGAAGAATGATTACTATGAGATCATTTATTTTTTCAGGGGTTGTACTTTTTATTTCTCAGATATGAAGTGTTATATGCTTTTTTCAAACATGGAGAGAATAATTGATTTTTTTTTTTTTTTTGGACCAAGAGGTTCTATGAATGTTTAAAAAAAAAGGAAGCATGGATGATGGATCCAAGCAATAAAGAGACAAGATGTGCTTATCATTTAATATTTTAATTAGATTAATTTCGTATTAATTATGCATTTAATCTATTAAGATTGCTCATAATTTTACTTTAAAAATAACTGAAGCTTATAATTGAATAAAATATTCATTGCAGCTGTATGTAAGGAATGATAAAGAATTTTTATGAAATATAACTTTTTAAATCATTGATTTTTACTCATACTCGCATAAAATCCGTAGACGCTTTTGATCAGAAATTAAGAAATGGATTATCGTCTCTCTTTTTCCTTTAAATTTAAAAGATATGTTTGACGATACTATGAAAATGGGTGTTTTGAACTGAATTACTGGATGCGACAGTAATTGAAGAGTCATCATATAAAGGCATTTGGTTATAGCTTGAACTGTGATAAAAATATCGAAAAATGAAAAACACTATTTGTTTCTATTCTTATTAAGTACTATATAGCAGAGTGCAATTACTTTAAAAATTAATGAATTCTAACTGTCTTTAATTTCTTAACACAATACCTATTAACTCCCATCTTCTTAGTAGAAAATAAAATGTCTACTTACAAATTTGAAGAGACTTGTAGAAGAAATGAGATAGATGACTCACAATGATACATACTAGAAATGAAGACTTCATTAAATAAAAACTAAGAGCTTTTTATTATTATGTTCAATTTTACAACATCAACACTAAAGCAAGAACTAGATGACATGAATGAGAAACTCTCATTTTATAATGGTTTGCAACCAATCACAACTAGCCAGCACATGCTGGAACTCTTTTGCATAAACAGCAGAAAGTTGAGTAACACTGTGCAACCTGAAAAACATGTCAACAAAGTTTAACTGATAGCTTGTTGGTAACCAACCAACCATTCAATCAATTAACTATGAATTTAACTGAAAACCATAAAAACAAAATGTAAACAATATGGATGCCAGCATGCTGTTGAAGTTAAGTGTTAGGGTTAGTTTTGTTAGTAAGTTAGTAGTTTTTATCATTGAAATATAGTAAAAGGTACCTTTTTAAATAAAACACTTAATACAAGAAATAAAGTTGAAAAATGATGGAAAAAAAAACTTAATAAAAAGTGTGGTTCTTCCACAGTTTCCATATCATTCCCATGACTGCCAATTTTACGATTTTATGCATTAGACTGAGTCTATGAATATGTCAGAAAGTTTTACAATGTTAAGGGGAGGTAAATATGTTTTTGAGAACCAATTTAATGCTAGTTTCCGTTGTAGACAGATTCCATTGTCGCATGTTTTACTGCTTTCAGTAAGCAGTGGACATTTCTGTTAATATACTCAATTACTATTTTTTTCTTTAATGCATACAGTAATACTTGCGGAGGCAGAATCACGAGAAATCACAAAGATATTCCGTTTTAGAGAGATTTTTCATCTTAGCAGAGGAAATTGCATTGTATTATTTTCATGGGAATCGATCGTGGAATATTTCAATTCAAGGAAAAATTCCACTTTTACAGGTTGTATTTATTTATTCATTATTATATTGTGAATGTTTCCACTTTTATGCAGATTTCTGTTGCAGAAGGTTTTCGTACAAAATTTTATTAATGGGTCTATGTAACGGTAACGAATTCTTGAAAAGACCTTATGTACGGTATACAATTATATTTACTGCAGTTTTGTGACCATATATTTCCCATGTAGTATTTTGAAAGCCCAGTTTTATACTTTATGAAATGCAAGCATCCTGATAGATTTTATCTTTTATTTTAAGGTACAATTAAAACTAATTATAATCGAAAAAACACTCAGAAAATTAGAAAATACACTGAATATATGTGTACTAGTATTTACGATTATTTTTAATATCCGTTTTCTAAAGAGTAACGAGTAATGAATATTTTTTAATGGGTAGTGCGTTTGAAAGTAATGAATACATACAGGTGTTCATTTAGTTGTTACTTTTACAGCACTAGTGGCCATCTCCTTACACATTTCAGCAGCATTCTTGTTTGGGTCAGTGACCGACTTTCTTAGGATCAATGTCTTGACATTGAGTTGTTTTTCTTGTGGCTCCTAATCTTGGAAGATTGCACGCACTTTTACCATCCTTTCACTTCTTTACTATGTGACCAACAGTTGATTTTGGAATTCCTAACTTGATGACAGTGGTAGAATATGACATTTCCCCCCCTGCTTCTTTAATAATTAAAAGACGAATGGCCAAAGGTGTATTTTTCTCTGTCTTCATACTGAAACTGATACAGATACTGACATTAACATTTTCATGTATGAAATAGAATTCTAATGCTTTAAGGATTAAGCAAGTGAGTTTCCCATACAACTACCTGGCTGAGGTGCCGGGTTGTTTCATGCTTTATATATGAAGCTTTGCATATTCTAGAACATTCTGGGAACATGACTATGTAAAGCTACTAATTAGCATACCTAAGCAAAGTTATCGAAATTATAAAGTCATTTGCATACAGCTCATATAGAAAGGAAATAACGAAAATGTAATTTAAAAGTCAGGACGTGATTCAAACCCACATCTTCTGCATGGAATTCCACTGCTCTAGCCACTCAGCAAGTGGAGCCCTTGTGTGTGTGACAATATCACATGTATTTAAGTCAAGTATTAAAAACTTGTATTTTATCAGATCGTTTCCAAACTTCTGCTTTCAACTTTTCAAATTCACGTTTGGTATTTTTTAAATTAACAATTTTCACACATATCATAGACCAGGAGGCGGCAGCACAAACAATCACTTCATCGAGTTCATGGCTGAAATTTCAGAATTAGTTAAAATTTTGCATATTAAAATGCAATCGGTCTGCCAAGTCATATCTTGGTGGAAAACATCTGAAACCCTGATTTTAGTGGTTGACTCGTAGGTTTACTTTTGTGTTTTTCTGCTCCCAGTCCTCCATGTTTTCATACCTTTGGGGAAAACACAATGGTAAACCTACGAGTCAACCGCTAACATCGGTTTTTCAGGTGTTGTCCATCAAGATATGACTTGGCAGATCGAATGTGTTTTAATATGTGAATCAAGTTTTAATTAATTCTGGAATTTCAGCTGTGAACTCAATGAGGTGATTGTTTGTGCTGCCACCTCCCGGTGTATCATTAGTTGTGCACCATGTAGGATGACTAAAACTACAATTTACTAATTTACATCATCAAAAAATTTGCTTACAGAAAAAGTTGAACAGAAAAACATATCATCTCAAAACTTTTGCCAGCTACTGTATGTCTTCTTGTCATGGGAAGAGTTACATTCTTTGACAAAAGATGGGGAAATAAAACTGCAATTTTATAAAAAAAAACAAACATTCCTTGTCCCTTCCCTTTTCACCAATTGGATGATTTTTTTTTCTTTTGACATTCCATGATCTTTGCCCCTTTCATGTTCTGTTATTTCACAATGAGTGTGCTGGCTAGATATTGGGAAAATAATTCTTTTGCATGAACAATTTAGAATCAGTTCACTGGAATTAACTTGTTCTTTTTAAGGGATGTATTCCAATCCAAACTGCTTATTTTCTGACTCATTTTTAAATTAATTTTTGCTCTCAAATGCATCAAACTGGGAAATTCTCTTATTTAGAAACTAAATAATGTGCTATGCTTCTCGATTTTTGTGATAAATGCAGAAAATATTGTAAAAAATGCTGTCAAAGTTGGCATTTTGAACCGAATTTTCCGAAGCGGGAGATCTGGGAATGAAAAAAAATGGTCATACTGAGAAAATAATTGTTTAAAAATCAAATTCTAATTAATTGAGCAAAAAATTAAATCACACGGCCTCTTATACATCTCTTCAAAAACCACCTCAGCAAGTTTCAAGTTTTTACTTTTAAAAATGAGTCTGAAAATGCCTCAGAAAATTTCGAACTATTGAGGATGAAAAAATATTTTTTCGAATACACCCTTAACAATTCTTTCTTTCTTACAAGAAAAAAAAAAAAAGAATCAATTATGGATAAAAGAGGAAGGAAGGGGCTAAAGTACCTATTCATTAAAAGATATATCTATCCTTTTGAAATTTTTTTACAAGGGTTTCAGTGGATTTCTATTTATGTATGTATATAGATCAATGGAATGGCATGTTTGTTCTCTGATTTTAATTGACAGTAAGAGACAATAAATTATGATTAGGGCTGTAGTGGAAGATGTAAAATGGTATATGTCACATACCTTTTGGATTTTCTAAAGGAACTCCACATACTGTCTGCCTATAGCATGTATGTACCCCCTGGTTTTTTTATGACTACATCTCTCATTGTGATGGGTATATTTTATATTTTCTTTAGAAATGCACTCTAGATACAAGTTGAATTCTGAAAAAAAAAATTTCATTGAAGATATTTCTCTTTAGAGAAATAACTAATTTTTTATTTATTTTGTTAAGTGTTTTATTTTAAACAGAAAATTCATATTAACCAAAATTTAACTTCTATGGTGAATGGAAATTATATAATCTGTAGGAGATAAACATTTTAAAAGAAAAAAAGTGACAGATATAAATCTGAATCTTGGCAGAAAATAGGCCAGTACCTAAAATAACCATTTTTTTCAAAATTAGCAAAAATCCTATTCACACAAATACTTAAGGCATGAATGCACAGTGAATATGATGTAAGGAAATTATTCTTTCAGGAAGCTTTCATAGTGATTTAAAGAAAAATGAAAAACATTATAAACCAACTTTAAAAAAAAAAAACCTCAAATTGGATATTCACTTGTTTTCTACCAAGATACATAAATATATGTTTAAGGTGAGTAATTTTATGTTTATTTTCTTTTGATCTGTGTACTGCAGGTTATTTATAATTTTTTAAAAATTTCTTTAACATATTTTGCCATAAACAGTGACAGAGGAGGGGAAAAAGTAAAATGTAATAGGGGATGTGCAGTAGGGTGGAACTTAAGTATAGGGTAAAAAAAAAACTTTTTTATTTTAATGTGTAATAGTGAAAACTTTTTTCCTTTTTGGATGTCTAAACTTTTGGCTGAAAAGATTTTTTTAAATTAAGTTGTTTTCCGGTTCCTCAAAGAGGTCAAAATTTTGAAATTTCAGTATAAAGTAACTGAAAGTAAACAACATAGCTGTTAGCTCATATCTACTTTTATTTAGCAAATACTATCCAGAAGTCACCACGAGGAGGAGGTTAAATATCGACTTCCACCCTCTTTACCTCCCTTTGTTATGAATTAATTAAATTGGATATTCAACCTACTGTCTTTTTAGGCAAACTTTGTCATTACATTGTGGGAATTCAACTTTCCCAAGATTAAGCCGTCTTTTGCTTAATATTTAAAGACAGTTGACATAGCTCGCGGGACAATTTTGACGCACATTTCCACTGTTTGAGTATGACAAGGAAAATCTAAAATTCAGGTGTATCCCCTGTTTTTACTTTTTTTAAGTTCTTCATCCGATCAGACCGTCAAGATAGGATCAATGTTTTTATAGTCTATAATTTCAATATGTTCGCATTTTTTCAAGTCGCTTTCCTACTGGTCCAGAAAATCCTTTTGTACCCGTAGTTTTTCAGCAAGATGTCGAAATAAGTATCTAAGAAAAAAGTTCATTTGCATGTAATAATCAAATTATACATTATAAAGTTTTTAGGGTATTGCTTCTGATGTTTTAACAACTCCAGATTTGCATCCTGCATTAAAGGCGTTTCTGTTTCACCTAATAACTCTCAAACTTGAAATGTCTGTGTTATTATTTTGAAAATACACCAAAATTGCAGTGGCTATATTAATATAAGAAGAAGATGTCAATGAAATATGACCAATATATTTTTATCCTGGTTTTTGAACTGAGACCAGATGTTCGTCTTTAATGATTCTTTATACTTTTTTCCCTCTGCTTCAGTTATCATAGCATTATCCTTTCTGCCATAAAAATACTAACCTTCTAAAATTAACTCATTTCGTCTTTCCTGTTCTTTCAAATTCTTCCTTTTCTTTTCTCTTTGTCATCTTTAAGTCCTTCTTTCAGTTACCTTTTCTTTATTATCATCAGAACTACCCATATCTTCTAAGGTGCCATTTGCAATAATATTTGCAGTTCTGTCTAATACTCCGGTTCTTTCACCATGTTGATTATGAAATTCAGGTTTAGAAAAACAACCGATTGAACTATTTCCTTCCGAACTGTTTTTTATACTTGACGATCATTCAATCAAAACATCATTTTTCTTTTGTTTTAAAATAACTTTTTTCCTTGATATTTCCATTTCCAGTCTTGCTACACATTTTTTGTAGTTTTTATATCTATTGATCCTATTGTCATCACCCCATCTCTCTTTGGTCTTTGAGAAAGTGACGTTCTTGTTCTGATACACGATAATATTTAGCGCTTTTACACAAAGAAATGTTTTTTACAGGATTACCTAATATTTTGCAATTTTATATTGGATGTGGGATTATTCTTTCTAATCTTAATATTTTTCTTCAAATTTTGACATTTCTCGCACTAGTCTCTAATCATTTTTTATGATTTGTGTATCAGAAACCGTTGGAATTGAAGGTCTCAGCAATACACTTTTAATTGTATCATCAATAGCTTTAGATATTTTAGAAATAGTGTGCACCAGATTCCAGCTGTCAGATTTTAAGATAAATTGAACCCAAAAATAATGTTTCATAACTTTTTCATATGTTCATCAAAGATGACAGTCTAATGTTAATTGTTTTGGTTCACGAAATACAGGACACTTCAACAATTATCTAGATTTAGGTACGTTAACAGACTTTGTCACTTTTGACACCGAATGTTTATCAAAAAATAATTAAAGAAACTGCTAACACCCGTTAAATCGGACTAACTTGTTATGTGTCGCAGCCGAATAAATCAGAGACAATGAAAGCTGACGCCCACGATGCTGGCTTCTACAAAAGTCAAATAAAGTGGGGCTAACTTTTCTAAGACACTCAAACTAAATTATTCTCTTTATTACAGGACATTAACACTTAATTAATTTAATTTTGCAAAATATAAATTTAACAATAAGCTTAAAAACCTTTTCATGCAATTATTGGCTTTTTTTCGTTTTTTATGGAAAATCAGGCGCTTTGAGGAACCAGAAAATATCATTTTAAAATTAAAAGAAAAGTATTTTCTTTTTATGGAGTTAAAAAGGAAAAAAATAATCACTATTAGAATATAAAATTCGAAACTTCGTTTTTTAGTTCCACCCTAATGTGCAGTCGCAGAGACTGTGTTTATTTATGGCTATTTAAATATTAATATAACTTTAAATTTAACTTATTTAAAAATTAATGTGAAATTGTACGGATTTGTACTTTAAACATTCAACTTACTAGGGGGAAAAAAAATCAGTTTTTAAAGAAATTTTCACACAGAATTTTTTTTTTTAAACATGGTGTTTACTTTATAAAAAAAAATCATTAGGCTTAGTCGACACAGTGCAGTTTCAGAGACTGCACCTCCTCCTGTTATCGGTGAAAGTTATTTTTTCATTCCTAATGATAATGTCAATAGCTAAAATATATATCTTTTTTCTTTTGCTAGGGAAATGTTGGATTGTTTTCGCAAAATCCGTGATGACAGATATTGTAGGGCTGTAATAATTTCTGGCTCTGGACAGTTGTTTTCTGCAGGTATGGTTATAATATTTTTTAAAATATAATTATATCAATTCAAACAAAATTTGCATGCAACTTTTGAGAATACATGCATACATTTTTTGTACCTTTTTTATTACCAAATAAGAAACATCTTTAGATGGCGATAAACACTTAAATTAACTTTTGCTTGAAAGTTTTTATTCCGCTAAAGCATTAATACTATTCCAAATCATTTAACCATTTTGCTTTTCAAAATATAAAATTTTAATAATCCATCACAGCTAGTTTTGAACAAGAAAGGATGTAAAGCAGTAACAGAGACAGGAAATGATTTTAAAGCTTAACATTCTGTGACTCCAAAGTCTCTTACTGGCAAGTTTTACTACACTGGGGTGCAAAATGATAGGAACAATCATGTAATTGTCTAAATAAAAGTTATATTAATCCACACATAAACCATATAAATTTAATTTATCAAATTAAATAATCAATATAAACATAAAGAAAACATTCTAAAAGAATTGTTATAAATATAATATGTCTCATTTTACTCTATATGCACTAGGAGCAAAATGATAAGAACGGAACAGATTTTTCTAAATTATAGAAATGTTACATGTCAATTGAGCTTCTTTTGTGTTTAATAATTTCAATGCAACATTTTGGCATAGAGTTTACATAGTTTTGAATTTGTCGAGGTGACAAGAAGCATCATATCTCCCAAATTCTATATTTTAGATCTGCTTTCGAGTTATACTGCATGATTTGTCTATTTTTTGTTATACATTGCACACTATAATACCACAAACATTCATCATGATATTTAAGTTTGGACCATTGGCTGGTCAATCAAGTTTGAGAGTCTTATTGCTTTCCAAACCACTTCTTTGTATATTTTTCAGAGTGGATTGAGGCATTGTGTTGTTGAAAATTTTGTTAAAGCCGGTAATTTTTTCACTCAGGTTTAACAAATGGCCTTGTGACCAGGGCTTCGGAGTCAGGGCCATTTTTGATCGAAAGAGTCAGAGTCGGATCTGTTAAAATTCCCGGAGTCAGAGTCGTCCATTTTACAAGCATGTCTGCGTTGTCAGAGTTGACCCATTTTTGAGCGAAAGAGTCAAGAGTCTGATCTATTAAAATTCCTGGAGTTGGAGCCATCCATTTTTCCCACAGACTCCACAGCCCTGCTTGTAACATGTGAATATAGGTATATCTATTTTGTTTATTCATATAGAAAAGCAATTCTAAGTTTGCCTTCTGAAAAAAAAAGCAACCCAAACCATTGGAGAGCCTCCGCCTGATTGACATGTGGAAAATATGTGCTTTTCCTGTTGAAGGTCATGCCAGTATTAATGAATATCATTTGGACTATCGAAATTAAGCTTCTTTTCAGCTCCGAAGATAAGTTTAGGCCAATTTGCTTGCTGCTTCAGTTGTTTCTCTGCAAATGAATTGTGGGCTTTTTTATTGCCAGATGTTAAACACAGACATTGATGGGATTTTACATTTTAAAGAACGTCCAACATTTTTATTGTTCTTTGTATAGTCCATACTGATGCTGACATGTTTATCTGGTTTCCACTTTCTTCTGCTGTCACTCTTTTACTTGGAACAATCAAACTTTTGGATCATTTCGAAAGAATTTTCGGCGTCCTTGTAGATTTTGTAGTAACATAAATAGTTGGATTCTGTAAGAAATTAAAAATGGCAGTCATTGAATGTTTAATTTTATCAGCAATTCTTTGAAGTGACACTTCAATTTTGCTATAAGCTAGAATTTGCCCTTTTTCGAAGTCACAAAGCATTTTTCTTCACCCTGTAGTCCAAATGTTTTGCAAACTAAACAAATATGCTCAGAATCTCTTTTAAATGTGGTTTTAAATTATGTGCAAAAATATCCGGAAATCACGTTTCGCGGTTTTGAAATATTTACTGTGCTCTTATCATTTTGCTCCTGCATAAATTTAGCAAAATATATATACAGTTTTTGTAAACAATTACTTTAATTTTTATTGGAATATCATGTATTTAAAGTGAAGATTTGCAGATTTGCACCACAAATGTGCACTGATTTCTTTGTTTTTATATCATTCCTATCATTTTGCATCCCGCTGTATATTAATTGATACATGAATATACATGAATGCACAGTTGCAGAAAGTAGCATTTATCATTAACTGCTGTTTTTACCCTTGCTCTCTGTTTGTATCATAAGTACATATAAAGTATTCTTGGATAATTTGTGCTGCATCAGAATAATAACAAAATATCCATAGAATAAAAAATAATATGCAGAACTGTAATCTAGGCAATTTAAGCTAAACCAGAACAAATATGCAGTAGAAAGTTTGTAAATTGTTTTTAATATGTAATCATCATTGAACAACATATTCAAAATCAGACCATGGAAGCACCCCTAAAACAGAACCTCTTTATACAGTAAACCTTCCAAAATGGTGAGAAAAATAACAAATGATAATGAATAAGAAACCAATTAATTAAGTATTTTTAGTAGAAATACTGATTATTTTCTGAAAGCAGTAAACCCTGTTAAAACAAGCTTCTCTATAATGCAAATCTGCATAAAGAGGAAAAGGAATAATAATAAAATTACACCACAAATAAATAAATGGCTAATGAAATGAATGAATGCCTAATTTAATCAGTTATTTTTAATACAAATGCATATTATTCATTAAATTTAGTAAAACCTGCAAATACAGAGCTTTTCTAAAGTTCATTTCAGCATTAAAAAGAGTAGTCTAGGTAAACTAAGATAAGCTACTTACCTACAAGTCTACAATCTGGACGAAAATGTAATAGAAACTTTGTAAACAACATATTCAAAATCTGACCATGGGAACACCCCTAAAATAGAGAGTGTGTCTGTCAACACTATTCTGAAGAGACTGCTACACGTAGAGCTACAAAATTTTGCTTTGAAACTGTCTAGAGGAAAGTCTGGACTGTGCAAGGTTTTATTTCTATGAGAATGATAATTCAGATGACTTTAACTTCAAAAGTCCTTTCTGAATCTATCCCTCTTATAGCAATATGATCAAAACTGTCTGGTGTTTCTCAAAATCCCTTCTTCTCTTTACAAGTATGGCACATCTGTTATTGTATCCCCCTGATAAATGACGGCCACCTTTTCATGATTTTTATGTCTCAAAAATCAGTTTAAAACATTAAGTTTAACAGAAATTTTTAAAAGATGCTTTACTTTTATAATATAATTGAAAAATTTCAGACTCAAAAAATTTTAAGCATTTAGAGGTAAGAAAGATTTTGTGATTCTGTCAGTAAATAGCAAATATGGATTTGTGAATAGCTGTAAAAAAGCATTACGTTAGAATAATTTATGTTAGTTCTTAGAAACTAATTTTTAAGCACATAGATATATTTAAAATGGCTGGCTTTCATTTATCAGTATTTATATAAATTTTAATATTAACTTTTGCACAGGTTTGGATTATTCTGATATGCAAGATATAACATCTCAAGTAGCTGGAAAAGGTGACGTTGCTAGAAAAGCTAAATTCCTGCTGTCATTGATTGCCAAATATCAGGAATCTTTCAATGCAGTTGAAAATGTAAGTTTGTGTTAAAGTAGTTTTAAATGTGTTTGTGAACCTTATAAAATCAATTGTTGTTTTGAATAGATGCAAGTTGGTGACAAGGGGCTGGATTATTTATCAATATATCAGTCAAATATTGATATTTTTTATAATATTGCAATAGTGATATCTTAAGTCTGATTCTGCCAATATATTCCAATAACAATAATATTGTTTTGCACTCACTGTGATTCTGACCCCTGAAAAATAGTGCCGAATATCCTGTACCAATGTCTTCTTCAATCCTATTTTTCTCCTATTCCATGTATTTGTTCAGTGGCCCTGCTTCATCGAAAACAGAAAATCTACCTCCACTGATAATCTCTCTTTCGTTAGAATCTTCAAGTAAGAAATACCTCACTACATCCCAATATATTCACATGCTGCGTTGATTCCTATCCCTGAAAACTACAAATTCCATTGTTCTTTAGAAATGAATACTGAATAACATTTATCGTCTGTTTCTTGTTCCACTGCTATTATTGGTCTATGTGTATCAAGACATTGATATAGCATGTCTAGTAAGTTGAGCATGAATATGTGTTGGTTATTGTCAATAGCATTGATATTGCTTGTAGAGTGTGATTTCTTCGAGTGAATTTATATCTGCTCTTGAAATAAGTGACCGGATTACAGTATCTTTTGGTTGCCCTGGTCATAGAAAAGGTACTTTAAATACATTGAAAATTTTAATGACAAATTTCAACGGATTATCGAAATTAACTTATTGCGTATTCTAGTGGATTTCATTGCAAAATTAAATTTCTGCACATGGAAATGTCTATCAGTTATTCAGCAAACAAGAATTTAAAAAATAATTTCAATATGAGATACATTAAAGAATTTAAGCAACGTTAGATAATAATTAAGAGGCTACTTTACTCATGCGAAAACACCCACTCGCTAATAGTAATTCTATGGAAGAAATTTTTAAAAATATCTCGTTTGCATTTAAATGTTTTTAAACAATTTTTTTTCATTGGCTAGCTGAGCTCGATCTACACAAAAGCCATTTTTTACTTTTTTGATTATGTTTACAGAATTTTTTTATTAGGATACTTTTACTTTCGGGACCGGTTTCGAAAGAGAAATTATTCTCATTAAAAAAACTTGCAAAGAAAATCGAAAAAGTGAAAATTGACCTTTGTACAGATTGATCTCAGCTAACCAATGAAAAGAATAATGTTTAAAAATATTAAAATACAAGCAATCTAAAAAATTTTTTCTCGGGATTAACATTAGCGTACAGGTGTTTTCGCATGAGTGAAGTAGCCCCCTCAAAAAGTTGTAGAAAATTTTAAATTACCCGGTTGCCATGATTAATTTTTATAGTAAATTGTAAGCATCCCAACATACATGATATTAAAAAAAAATCTTAAATTTATATTTTTAGCCATCCAAGGCAATCCTTTGCTAAATTAAAAATAAGAAACTATAGTGCTCATTGATAGAATGGAGTTTTTCAGGATGAAGTGATTTGTTTATGCCAAACTTAAATGAAGGCCATTTGCCAAATGGACCAATATGCACCAGTGGTTCATCCCGGGCCCTTCCTGTGTACAAAATAAATAAAATCAGGCTCAGTTTGAACTAAATAGAAAAAAGTTCGCTATTTTAAACCAACATAACCTATAATTAAAATTCTATGAAAAAAAATATTTTATACAATTTTATGTGGGCAATTTTGAATTTTATTTTATGAAATGAGTTTTTTAAAATAATATATTTAATCATATCATGGCGCTGAAAATGAGACTTTTTTAAGAAAAAGATTAATGCAATAAAATGTGAAGAATAGGGAAAATGCTATCTTTAAAGAGAAAGCTTTATGAAAGTAATGGTGTAAATGCAAATAGTTATTGAACAGTTGGTTCATTTTTTCTATATTTTGTTTGAAAAAAAAATAAAAAATAAGAATTATGTTGTATGAGCAAATTGGTATGAAAACTTTGATTCATTACTTTCTACTATGTTTTGTGTTTAAATTTTTGATACTATATCATTTGTCTTTTGAAAATAGCCAGTGTCCCTACTCCCTTCCCCTCCTTTAAGTTAGTATTTGAATATATCAGCATTAATTTGTTGATGTATTGCATTATTATTTTTTTTATATTGTCCAGCACAGGGGTCGAAAAAACTACTTTTTTTTTTGAAGTTAACTACAACTACTTTATCTAAAATGTAGTTAGCTACAGCTACTTGTTTAAAAAAGTAGTGACTACAAACTACTTTTCAAATGTTGTCACTACTTCGTTACTTTCAAATTTCGCCAAAGGATTCATTTTATACTCTAAACTGAAGACATGGATAAAATAAGACAGTGACTCTTTTTTATATTGTGTCCCTCAGGATACATTTTATTAGATTTTATTAAATAAGTTTGATATAACTGAGGGAATTAAAAAATTAAAGAAAATAACATACAAGAAAATATTTTGCGCTTCTCTTCAAAATATTAGTTTATACACATATTACACATTTCTTAGCGAAATTCAGAGAGATACACAATACAATCAATATTGAAATACAGTTATATAAAAAAACTTGAGTGACTCATTTGACTTTCTAAACACTTTACAGAATACTGTAGCTTTAAATAAGTAATAATATAATAATAAATGAAAACTTAAAACCTAATTTTACAAAAGTGGGATCTTTTGTAAAATTTCAACTGTTCAATAACTATTTGCATTTACACCATTATTTTCATAAAGCTTCTCTTTAAAGATACTATTTTCCCTATTCTTCATAATTTATTGCATTAATCTTTTTCTAAAAAGTCTCATTTTCAATGCCATGGTATGAGTACGTGAAAACATGAGGAAATTTTAAGATACAGGCATACATCCACATATACATGTGGAATTATTGTAAAAAAACTAAAACTTTTTCAGGACATCTAACTCAAAATGTAAAAATATACCAATACTATTTCCATAATCAGGTTTTATCATGATTACAATATGTTCCTTATACTGTATGTGTGCCAGAAAGAAAAAAATGCCATTAAACATAAACTACAGCTAATTTTTTAGGAGGCACAAACAAGAACAGAGCTTTATGTATGAATGAGAGATATAATGATGAAATATCGTTTTACAAAACATATTTATGCACAATCATACCTCCAAATAAATCTACCATAATTTTGCACGTATCTGCTGCACCTCAGATAACTCAATATCCTACCAGAAATTATTTAGAATAAAATGTGACTTACTTCTGCTTAGCACTTATTTGACTTCTTTTTTTCAATAAAATTTCCAGGGGGAAAAAGACTTAACTAAGCCGCGGCGGATACACAGGAAATTACGGTATCTTACTATTCTTACAGTAATTATTGCATTGGGATATAAAATTACCACTGACATTGTATTTACCAATTGATTTATTTACTTAACTCTCCAATACTCTCTTAATGTGTTAATTGTATTAAGTTTTGTTAAGAGTTAATTATATTGAGTTGTCTAATTTTATAATCTAGAAAATTAAAAAAAAAAGAGAGCTTTAAATGCATTAATAAATAAATCTGTAAATAAAGCAATCCGAAATAATAAGAAATCTGGCATTAAAATATGAAGACCCAATAAAGAGTAAATAGATAAGTATTGCCAGACAGAAAATTTGTGGGTTAGTACTTAATTTTAGCAGCAAGTGTCAATGGGGGAAAATCTATGATTTAATCTGATGAGTTGCTATACACTGCAGCTGAGATTCTCAGTTGTTGAACAGAACAATTTTTTTTACCAAAGAAGCAAGTTATGGCCACATGATTTTTAGATTTACACTTTTTTCCCTTGAGTAACTTTAAAGTTTTGGTTCTTGCTGCAAACTACTGTTTTTTTAAATCATGCTACTAGCCACAGTACGTTGTTCAAAATGTAGCATGCTACTCTACAAACTACTACAAAATGTAGTGACTACTGTAGTTCCGCTACTTGTAATGTGCTACTTCCGACCCCTGGTCCAGCCCTAGTGAACTGTATATTGTGGATTATGCCTTTTGAATTTTACTGGTTAACTGAAACTTAATTTTTTTGCTGAAGGTTTAAAAAATGTTCACTGACTTATAATGTAGTAATTAGATTCTTATCTAAATGTGTGGTCTGTGATTATGATAGTCAAATTTTCTTTTAGGTTAATTAGCATATTTTTTCGTGTTTGATGTGGGATCAAAATGTTTCTTTACAAATCAACTTACAAGCGATAAATGAAAATTTGGGATTTGACAGCCTCTGTATATATGATCATTGATCTGCCTATTTGTATAAAGATTACATAAAGAATCACATAAACTTACAAGAAATGCAACTTTATTATACTAAATCTCATTACACAGTAAATAATTTAATATGGATTGTATGTTAAAGTAATTATTCTTTTTGTAATTAAAAAAATCTTGATAGACTGAAAATTTTTGCAGCACTGATGAGGTGTTACAGCACAATACTTGAGTATTATTAGATTAAACTATAGTCTGTTTCCTCAAAATATGCAACTCAATGCCACATTTTGCCTTATCATTATGGATGATAACTGTGACAAGCACTATTCCCAATTATCATATCAAACCCATTTTCTCCAGCTCATTTGTAAGAAGAGATATTTATGTATTCATTAGGAAGGTGAATTTAAACATTATAAATAGAAGTGCATTGGAAAAAGGTACTTTGGTAACTAGCATTGTTCATTGCCACAGGAATGAGCTAAAGTAAGGAGATAAGTATGACCTTGACTCGTCTCTTTTCAAGAAAAGACTATAATATGTAGTATTAAGCAATTTTTAATTGATTATTCTCAAATCTAATAACTTACAAACCTTCTTATTCCTCAGAAATGAAGAATTTTGAATTCTCCTTTTTTTTCTTTTTTACTTCCAGTTTTAAAAGTATCATTAGCAAAAGACTTGCAGAAAGTGGCAGACTTTATTTTGGAGCTTAAATGTTTTTAAAGTATTGAAGGTAGTCATAAAATATATTTGACTAAAGAATATTAAATTTTGATTTTATATTTTGGAGATACTCTTTGGTTATTGATGTTAGTTAAGAGGAGATTTCACTTTGTTTGGTTCAAAAAATTCCTTTTTTTTAAATATTGTTTCTGAAGTGTGTAGAGTATGTGCCTGAAACGATTTTGGATTAATCATAAGTGTGCTATCTTTAGTTTGATATTAAGTCAGTAGATAGCAGCTCCACAAAATATTCTCATGAATTTATGAAAATAGTTTACCTATGTAAATAGAATACAGTTTAGAATATGATCGTCTAAGTGTAAGTTGTGCTTACTTGTTGATGTGTGTAATTAAATGTTAATTATGTATCTAATCTGATGTGTGTAATTACTTGAAAACACAATAAATTGGTGATGAGGGAAAAAGAAAATTTTTTTACCGAAATTATTTTATTAAAAATGATTGAGCCAAAGAAAATGGCTTCAGTTTGGATTTTGATGTTCTGCTGTGATTCTAATATTTAAATGACCTGATAATACATCATCATCTTCTACAGCATTTACAAAGGTGGTAAGTGACAAGTTACATTACATTTTTTTCTTTTTTGCATTTAATAAATGATAATGTTTTCAAATTTTAAAGAATTTGACAAAACAATTGAATCATTTGTAACCTGTGTAAAAAATTTGGAACATAATTTCATATTGCATGATATTAAATAAGAACAAAAGTTGTTACAATAATTTCTTGTATGGGACCTAAGCTGTGTAATTTACTATGCGATTTATGTTTTCCTAAAGCTTGTGAATCCTTAAAATATAGTGAAATTGTTGATATTCTGTTGAAGCATTTAATCCCTGCCTCCAACAAATTTTGGGAGCATATTAAACATAGAAAATATTTTCAAATGAAAATGAATCCATTCAAGATTTTTCTGCTCGATTAAAAAATAATATGACCTTTTGTTCTTTTACTGATGATACTTTAAATGAGAATTTACTCGAACAATTTTTATGCAGTTTGAAAAATGAAAATATTCAGAATAAGTTAATCACTCAAGTTGATGATTTAACTTTTGAGAAAGCTGTTGAAAAAGCTTTCACTTTACATAATACGGGAATTGAAATTTCAGAAATGAAACATAAAAATTTGAATGTAAATATAATTGCAAGAACTACAGGGTGTCTACAGAATCTGGAAATCAGGGAATCATGGAAAAATCAGGGAGATTTATCAATCTGAAAAAATCAGGGAAAAGTCAGGGAACTTTTCAAAAATACACAAAAATCAAGGAAATTTGTCTATATGCAAAAATATTTGTATTTTCACCTTGCCAGCGAGACTGTTTCGTCTATTTTACATACAATATTTTTTCATATGCTGATTAGTTTTTCCCAATATTTATAAATGATGAACGTGGTATGAGTTTTTGATGTTTAATGTGAATTAAGGTGATCAAGTGTCTTCATTCTTTGTGGATAGCATTTATATTGAAGGCAATTTACCCATTTTATGAAAAATTTAAATGATACATTAGCATAACCTGACCAGGTCAGGTGGCCAGCTTAATCCAATTAGCTATTCCGTCAGATGTAGATATGTCTTAGAATTGAACATTCTTCAGAAAATGAGGAAATTTTCTGGTCACCTTATATTCATTAGCCATTATATGAAGTTGTTAGGCTAAATTTTGAGTTCAGGTTTATAAAACTGTCAATCAGTACTTTATGAATGGTAGGCAATTTTTGTGTTTTTCTCGTTTTTTTTTTTCTCTAAATGAGATATTATCTAGCTGGAAAGGTGTTTTATATGAGGAAGCAGCATACATGGAATAAATACTGTATGTGTATTGTTAATAATGGAAATCTGGGAAGTCTGATAAAATAGTCAGGGGAAAATCAAGGAACTTCTTTTTACAATTTTTATAGATACCCTGAACTAAAAATGTACAACCAAAGAAATTTCAGAATTGTTCTCAAAAACAGAATATCAACAATCATGTAAATATTGCACATTCTGAGGTTAATAAAGGTAAATTGAAATGTTAAGGATGTGGAAATTCCTCACATTTAGCAAATGTATGTAGATTTATCAATGCAATTTGTAGTCTGTGTAGAAAAAAGGGGCATTTAAGTAAAGTTTGCAAAAGTAAAAATGCTCAAAATCTGGTGAATGTTTTAAATACTGTAGAAGTATTAAGTGTAAATCCGAATACTGGATCAACTCCTATTGTCTGTTTTAATTGAAAACAAGGCAACAGCTGACATGGAGTTACTGGGATACATGGATACTGGATCTGGAATTTCTGCAGTTTCTTTGAAAGATTTCGCAGAATTTTTCCAAATTACAAAATATTTCCTCCAGATGTTCAGTTAAAAACTGCAACTGGTGAAATTTTTAAACCTATTGGCTATGTAAAAGCAAATGTAATTTATGAAAATAAAACTAAAAATGTAAAATTGTATCTGGTAAAAGAAGATAATTTTCCATTATTATTTGGTAGAGATTGGGTATCTGAATTTGACATTTTCTCCCATAATTTGAAATCTGTCTATGTGGATGAAATTATAAATTCCTCTGATAAATTACAAAAAGAAACATGATTTTTCTGAATTATTTACTGATAAGGTTGGGGAAATAAGAAATTTGAAGGCAGAACTTTATCTTGAAAATGATGCTACACCCATATTTTGCAAAGCTAGGTCTGTAACTTATGTGCTATGTGCAGCAGTCATTGAAGAATTACAAAGATTACAGGATGAAAATATAATAAAACAGGTTATAATTAAATAGTTACAGTTAAATAGCAAGTGGACAACTCCTATAGTTCCAGTGGTTAAGCCTAGTGGGAAAATTCGTTTATGTGGTGACTTTAAAGTAACATTAAAAATTTTTCTGAAAGTTGAAAAGTATCCTTTGCCAGGGGTAGAAGATATGTTAGCTGCTACAAAAATTGAATTAAATCAAGCATATCTTCAGTTACCATAGATAAAAAGTCACAAAATTTTTTGACAATTAATACGGCAAAAGATTATTCCAATTCCTTAAGTTACTTGTTCTCCAGTTATATGGCAAAGAAAAATTGAGGGTATTTTAAATGGAATTGAGGGTGTTACAACTTTTATAGATGACATTGGGATTACTGGTGAAACAGATGAAATTAATTTAAATTGTTTAAAACAAGTATTAGAAAGATTACGTGAATACAGTATTAGGACAAATAAAGAAAAATAATTATTTGTCTGATGAAATTACATATTGTGGGTATAAGGCTGATAAACATGGTATTCATAAAACAGAAAACAAAATCAATGCTATTTTAAATGCTCCAAAACCAGTAAATGTATCTGAGGTTAAAGCTTTTCTAGGCTTAGTTACATATTATTCTAAGTCTGTACCAAACTTGTCTACAATTGCCCATCCTTTAAATAATTTTTTCAAGAAGAATGTGAAATTTATATGGTCTTCTGCAAGTAAACAAGCATTTAAAAGTATTAAAAAAAGAATTTACTTCTGACAGGGTTCTTATCCACTTTAATCCTAAATTACCTTTAGTTTTAGTTACTGATGCTTCTCCTTATGATATCTCTGCAGTTCTTTTGCATATAATGCCTGATAACAATGAAAAGCTTATTGGGTTTGTGTCTAGAACTTTAACTAATGCCAAAAAATGGTATAGTCAAGTTGATAAAGAAGCACTAGCTGTTATATTTGGTGTGAAGATATTTTTTAGTATTTGTATGGTAACAGATTTGCTTTATGTACTGAGATTAAACCTCTTGTGTCTATTTTTTCTCCTTCTAAAAGTATTCCTGTATTATCAGCTGCTAGAATGCAACAATATGCAATTTATTTACAAACATTTCAATATGATATCCGTTATAAGAAAACCACTGAACACGGAAATGCTGATGCTCTTTCACATATTCCATTGCACAGTGAAGATTTACCACTGCAATTTAATTCCAGTAATGTAACTGATGAATCTAAAAAGCAGAATCTAAATTTGAATCTAAGATGATGAATCAGATGAATCTAAATTTCTTCAAATTAATCAACTCTATTTTTCCTTTAGCTTCTAAATCTGTTGCTCCAGCTACAAAAATTTGATACTTTACTAGGTCAATTTTTCATCTCCTCATTTCTGTTTCTGAAATTCCTAAAAATTTACTTTTTGCCAGTAAACAAGAAGAATTTACTCCTCAACATAGTTGTATTTTAATGCTTTATCTACTGATGGTACTTGTAAGTTTCATTAAAATAACTTGTTATAAAATTCATTTAATACATCGTTGTTATAATACAGTTTAAAATGAGTTATAGATACATTACTTGTTCCGAAAGCATTATTGGTTACACAAAACAAAAATATTTTTAAAAGGATGATTTCTTTTGCTTTTGCATCTTTTCAGCTTTCTAGGCATTTGGGGGGGGGGGGGGAAGAGGGGGATTTTTCAATTCAGAAATATTTCTATTGTAAGAACATTATATTTGTACATTTCTTAATTCTACAAAATACTAAGAAAAATATTTAAAATAAAAGATTTGAGTGGGATTATAAATATTGCACAGAATCCCTATAAATTTAAATTTAATTAATCCTTCTAAAATATATTAAAGGATTATGTAAATCTTCTAATGTAGTTTAAACAACTCACAAAAAAAAGCTTTAAAGCTTTAGAAGATAAAATTGTCTTGAATTCATAATTCAGTACATAAAGGGTTAAAAGGATGTAGAGTAGTTATCCCAGAAATTTACAAAAAACAAATATTAAAAGAATTATATTTTGGTATAGTAAAAATGAAGTCTTTAGGCTGTAGTTTTGTACCACCATAGACTAAGATATTGAAAAGATCTTGTGTGAAATTGCACTATTTATGTAAATTTGAAAAATAATCCTTTTAAGGTAGATGCACATAATTTGGAATAGCCTATAGCTCCATGGCAAAGAATTCATATTGATTATTTTGGTCCTGTTATGGGGAAAATGCTTCTTTTAGTAGTTATGCCTAGCAAATGGTCAGAAGTGTTTATTGTTCCTAGTACAACTGCAGAAAATACAATTACTTGCCTTTCTTCACTTTTTGCCAGCTATATATCTTTAGTATCAGAGGATGCTAAACAGTTTACATCTGCAGAATTCGAGGCATTCTTGAAAAACATAGTGTTAAAACATATGTTGAGTGTTCCATACCACTCAGTTACAAATGGACAAGATGAGAGATATGTGCAAACCCTCAAACGTGCATTAAAAGGCTTAACTTCAGAATCTGATACTTTGCAAATGAAATTAAATAACTTCCTTTTTCAATATAGAAAGTTGCTGCAAATGAAATTAAATAACTTCCTTTTTCAATATAGAAAGTTGCTTCATGTTACAATGGGGGAGAGTCCTGCATCTCTATTTCTAAAATGTCATATACGAACAAAAATAAATTTGATAGTTCCAAGCTTTACAAAGTTTGTTCATGACAAACAATATGCGAAAAAGTCCTAAGTTAAAATAAAAGAATTTCATATTAACCAGAAAGTGGGTGTAAGAAATTATATTCCAGAAGTTAAGTGATAAATTGGTCGAATTATAGCAAAACAAGGAAAATTACATTATAGAATTCAAGTTGGTTTGACTATTTGGAAAAGACATGTTGATCAAATAACTAATGTAGCTTCAGAGATTTCTTTACTTAATGATACAAATTCTGAAGAAAGTGATACAGGAAATTTCAGAAGTGAAAATGCAATGGTGAAACAAGGTAATTCTCCACCAATACAGCCTATTATCACAGACCTACAACCAGCTGACTCTTTTGACCCAAATACTTAAAGTCCTAAATCAGCTGACTCTGATTTAATACTTCCAAAACCTTCTGTTCACAAAAGTTCCATTGTTGATACTGCTGAATCAGTAAAAACTGATTCTTCTTCTTCTCCACAGGTACTTAGAAGATCTGCAAGAATCAGAATAGCTCCTACCTGTCTGAAATATTAAAGGGGGGAGAAGTGTACTATCTTTAGTTTGATATTAAGTCAATAGATAGAAGCCCTACAAAATATTTTCCTGAATTTATGAAAATGGTTTACCTATGTAAATGAAATGCAGTTTAGAATGTGATCATCTAAGTGTAAATTGTGCTCATTTGTTGATGTGTGTAATTAAATATTAATTACCATATTTTCGGGCGTATGAGCCGCGGCGCATACGAGTTTGAAAGTATAAAATATTCTAAGTGCGGCTCTTACGTCAGGGCGGCAGATACGGTGATTTTTTTTCTTTTACAGCTATGTCTTATGGCATTTTTTTTTTTTTTTTGTCAAACTGATATTTTATGACGCCATTCCCCCCCCCCCCCCCCCCCCTTTGATCAATAGTTTCATGCTCTCGAATTGGTACCAAAATATTAGAAAATGTCCCTCAACCTCAGATGTCCGAGAAATGTTATTTGTTTTGTTTATTTTTAAACAATCAGTGGGATGAATAACGTTTGTCTCACTGGTTCTGAAGTTAAAAATGATTATATTTTCCACCCATCCATCAATAATTACTTTACCCTCCGGATACTGGAATGTACAGCTGTCGCGAGCTTTTCTTCTAATAAACCCCCTTTCCTTCCACTTGTAAAACAAAACTGCTCACAGAGTGCTCACTCTGTGAAATTACTGGTCTCTAACTAGAAAAATCTCAAATCCTGCCATAGAACTTTTGTGGAATGGGTCTCCTAATACATGGTAAAAACACTGGAGAGCAATATTTTTTCTTTATTTTTTTTTCAGTACCGGACTCTATAAACTCGGCCCCTAAAATAGAGGTCATACCCGACTCGACCAGACAAAATGAATTCAAACTTTGAAACCAGCCGGGTCAGTAGAATTAGTACAGTTTTTTTGCTGAGCTGGGTCGGGCGATAAACAAAATAAACGGTCCTGACCAATATAACAAATTAAGTGGGACGACTTCCGCGATATCCGCGAAACAACGGCCCGACCTGTACAAAAAATAAATAAATTAATTAATTAATTAATGGCCCGGCATAAAAGCTAAAATTTTGGCCTGGGCCGAAAAACATTTAAAATCTCGGCCCGACAGCGACTGAATTTCTTCAAAACATTGATTTTTACACTGATATGGTTAAAAACTGTTTCGTACGAACAGTTCTCAACAAAAATACTTATTTTATCTTTTTTTTTTTATGTTTATAATCTTTATATTTAAAGAAGCACCTAATAAAATCACTCAAGTACTCATTTATAACTAAAAAACAAACGTAATTTTGTTATCAACTTTAAAAGATAAACACACTTGATTTCAAATTCACCCCATCTCCTCGCTCCTCAGACCGAACATTCTGACACATTACCCTTTGACCTTGACGTGTAGTTGGCTAATAGTTTCTGTTTCATTTCTTTGAAAAGAACTTAAGTACAGTTTTTTTGCTGAGCCGGGTCGGGCGATAAACAAAATAAACGGTCCTGACCAATATAACAAATTAAGTGGGACGACTTCCACGATATCCGCAAAACATCGGCCTGACCTGTACAAAAAATTAATTAATTAATTAATTAATGGCCCGGCATAAAAGCTAAAATTTTGGCCTGGGCCGAAAAACATTTAAAATCTCGGCCCGGCAGCGACTGAATTTCTTCAAAACATTGATTTTTACACTGATATGGTTAAAAATTGTTTCGTACGAAGAGTTCTCAACAAAAATACTTATTTTATCTTTTTTTTTATGTTTATAATCTTTATTTTTAAAGAAGCCTTCTATTATAAAGAGGCCTTCTATTTATCCTAAAGTGTTTTTGGCAGTGTGAGATCTGAACGGGCCGGCTTTTCGGCCCGGGCCATACTCTTTTCTGAAGGTTCTGTCCGGGCCGGGTTAGGGCATTACTTTTTTCCTGAAAGATCGGGCCGGGCCAGATCTAACTTATTTTTTCTGTACAGAGCCTGGACTGGTTTCATTCGTTGTCTTCACGATCCAAAACTTTCAGTTCTAGTTTTGACAAAGACCGTATGAAAATCATTGTCTCGTCGTGGCCTGTTCCGTTCAAAGGTCAGTAAAATTAGGCCTGGACCAAAAATGTTTGCAAAAAATGCATACATTTTTAAATCGCCATTATTATACAATTAAACATTAAAATTTATTCTTTTTAAAGAGTAGTAGATTTCATACGCTTACTAAAATATAGCAAAATTAAAATATAGTAAAACGAGTGAAAAGAACCTGCCTATGATGGAATCCTGTTTTAAACTGAACAACGTGTTGAGGATCTTTTCTATAACCTTTTTTTTTTCTTTTTTATACAATTCCGTCTTAGCAGATTTTACTGTATAACATTTTTCAGATTTTTAACACTTCAATACATAGAATATGGATTAACAAAAGTAATGATAACTGAAACATTTACATACAAGAAATAGAGATTCATTAAAAAAATAAATATCACAGCCTGCGGCACTTCATCAATGTTTTGTAGAAATTCAGTCAGGCTGGGCCGAGATTTTAACTTTTCCGAGCCAGTCTCGGGCCGAACTTTTAAGTTTTTTACCGGGTTGGGCCAATATTCTTTTTGTACAGGCCGGACCGAACTTTTAATTTTTGTATCGGACTGGTCCGTGCTGAATTTTTTCTGCGAGTCGGGCAGTCCTGGCCCGAATTTTTTTCTACAAGTCGGGCAGGCCCAACCTAGAAATTTCGGGCCGGGCCCAGAAATTTCGGCCCGTACAGACCTCTGAGTGTCTCTATACAATATTTCAAGACCTCTAAAATCCGGCAAAGGCGCGGCCGAATCGATTCCGGAATTTAGATTGTACAAATATCAGTTCCTTGGGTGCGGCGCTTACGTCAATAAACTTTTTTTTTAAAAACAGATTTTCATTGGTGCGGTTGGTATTCCCGAAAATACGGTATGTATCTAATCTCCAGGCTACCTAATTTTTTATGTAATTTGATTGTCCATGTGTAAGCTCATGTCAGTTCTGTAAGAGCTTGGATAATAGGGGGAAATTCACATGAACATTTAACAACAAGCAGAACCCCCTTTCTTTCAATTTTAGCAGAGTGCTTTGGTTGGTACTAATTGGAAAAAACTAAATGTATGCAAATATGACATGTATTATGATATCTAGGGTTTAATCTAAGAAAAAGGGATTTTTAGCTTTTTGGCTAATTGCAGCTAATAACTTCTAGCCAAATACAAATAGCTTTAGCCAAGGAAAAAAAAAGTTTTATTTATACAAAATTTCTATATGCATGAGTATTATTTTTAGTTATGCAATATACAAACAAATACATCACTCTGTAAATTGACCCTTCGAGATTTGGCTGTATACCACACAGCAAATGCTTTTTTTAATAGAAATTCTTTTCAAAATCCCCCTTCTAAATTAATCATCATTAAGTTACTTAAATTCTTGATTGTCAGTTTGTTTCTCAAGTCAGTTTTTGTTATATTCATGAGACTGAATCCCCCTTCACAGTCTGCTGTAGACAACAAAACTGATGCTACAAATTCATAAGAAGTCACATTGGGAAACATGCCAGTAATGCCATTTTTATGAAAAAAAAAAAAAAAATACAATAAGCTAGTTTCATTTCTTTACACGTTGTAGCCAGAACCTGCATAAATTCAAGTCTGAAAAGTTTATATGACATGCATCTGGCACATTGATGATTCAAAGCTAGTGCACATCATATCCCATGCTTATACAATCTGCGATTTTCGTTTTCGCCATATGCTGGAGTGAGTTCTGATGCAAATGACGTCATACTGTTTGAAGGCGCTTGCATAGAGAGCACGAGACAAATTTTGAAGTGTTGCCGCAACGTGGATGCAATATGAGATTTTTTTTTTCGTTTTTGTGCAATGGCAGATGCGGAACAACAAAATGGAAATGATATAGCATATTTCTTTGGATGTCGCTATTTGGCTAATTCACTAAATGCTTTAGGGGCAAAAAGCACTTCCAGTTAGCTTTTTGGCTATTTGGCTAGCTCTAGATTAAACCCTAATATCTAAATAACATTTCATTGATACTTGTTAAGTAGATAGAAAAGTACTTACAGTAGGTCATTTTGAGGTGAAAATTGAAAACAGACTTGAAATTTAATCCAAAAACCTTTTAATGGAGCTTTGATTATATTTACAAAAATGATGAAACTCAGCTTCATTTCAAAATAAATACAAGAAGTTGGCAACCCTCCATCGTTACTTTCTAATATAAGTGCAAGGCATTCCATTCTTAACATAACTTAGGTTCTCTGTTCATTGTATATAAGATAAATTAATTATTCCTATCTCCATATAAACTGTTGTATATTCATGCTAATTTTCACTATATAAGTATGTTTTTACATACTTTTCTGTGATAGATAATGCAAATGCATGCTTGCATCCAAAAGCACCTCTTTAACACTTTGAAAAACAAACTCAAGCTGACATATTCATATCGTAAAGCTGGCGTACAAACCAACTCAGATAGCAGCAGCTATGCATATGAACCAGAGCAAAAGCACATTGTGCAAACAGAATTGCTAGCCTTTTAAATGGTAGCGGTGTGGCGACAGCTAATGAAAAATGATCATGCAATTTGCATACTCATGGTGCAAATTAACATATTTACTTTAAGAATTAAATTACATGAAAATACCTGAACTTACCAAATATTACTAAAAATAACAATAATGTTATTCAAAACCAATATTACATTAAAAGGTAACTTTAAATAACGAAAGAAAAATAAAGAGATTGCGATTGTGACTCAAAATGGCTGAATGCCAAGAAGAGAATGTGCCGTATGGAAACAACTCTGCTGAGCTGCGAAATTAAAATGTAAGCAAATGCTGGATGCACCAGGAAAGAATGAAGTAAGTAAAAAAAAAAAAACATATGGGAATGCATTACACAAGATGGAAAGGGATGGAGAAATAAATTTTAAATCCTACAGTGATAATTATTAATTAATTAGTTAAAAACACAACAATATCATTTATGGATTAACAGCTTTTTGAAAAGAATTGTGCATCTGCTGAGTATTCATAAACTAAAACTTTAAACCTGTTTTTCTCTAAAGCAGGTTTTCAATACACAGGCATAACATTTGAACTGATCAACTGATTATCAAAATCATAGTTGGGTTTGAAAGATGATCCTTTTTCAGGGGCATGAACAAATTTAACATTAAAGTTTTCTTTCCATACTTTAAAGTTAAAAAAAAAGGTCAAATCCATAGGTTGATTTTCAAACAAGCAAGATTTAGGTTTCTGTGGGTCAATTTCAATGAAAATAACTTCCATGGCTCTGCAAATTTAATTATCTTTCATAACGCATATTTTCTTTTTTTATGTTTCAGATGACACTGCGAGGCATAATCCTGCATGCTGTTAACACATATTTTAAAATAAGGAAATGTATTTTCTACCATCACCAGTTTTTATCTTTTTACACACTAAGAATTGTCAAAATAGACATAAATATTCATTTTTACTGGGAAAAAATATGGCTTCATTTTATTGATCCTTCATTCTGAAAAAAAATTATTAAAAAATGCATAGTTTTTATTGTTTCAGAGTGCAATCTCCCCTTAAATGAGATGTTGAATATAAAAATTTAATAGGCTTCATAATGTGTATCTATCACAAAGTTAGACACCAAAGAAGATTTCAGAATCTGCAGCCTTATGAGAAATGTATTTTAATGGATGTTTAGAAGTAATTTTTTTTCCTTGTAGTTGCTATATTTATACGAGTAAATAAAAAAAAAATAAGAGTAATAATTATGTTTGTGATTTTTAAAGAATGGAATAACATTTCAATATAGAAAGAGTACTAAATCAATACTTATTCTGTATTGTTATTTATAGCTGAGATATACAGTTGAAAATGTGTGTATTTTTTCAGTGTTCCAAACCTGTTATAGCAGCAATTCATGGAAAATGCAGTGGAGGAGGAGTTGATCTCATTTGTGCATGTGATGTTCGATATTGTTCTGAAGATGCTTTTTTTGAAATTGAGGTATTCTTGATTACTTAATTTATTATTATAATAATCTTTTTAGCTAATTTTAATTATTTACTTAACATATGTTTTTATCAAATTATATTTGATAATTAATTTACAATTTAAGGATATAGTGTTGATTTTCGTGTGTAGAAAATCACTTTTCAAATTTAACTTAAACATATGTACTTCAGAAATTGGTTTGGCCTTCTTTTAAAACTTTAAATATCCTACTTAATTGGTTATATACAGACTAACATGAATGCATGTTATTTCAATTGGAATAATATATGACATTTTTAAGTAGCAATAGGAACAAATATTTAAATATTTTGAAGAATAATTTTTTTAAATGTTGTAATTTAATAGTGTCTATATATTTTTTAAATACATTTATTTTATCTTAGAAAAGCATTTTAAAGGTTATGCCAAATCTGTTTTGGCATAAAATTGCAGCAATAAGATTAAAAATTTCTAGGCGGCAGTATCTTTTCTGTTGCATGTAAAATCATTATTTGACATCATATCGTTATTCCCATAAATTACATTTCATGTTCTGAATTACTGGAGGAGTTCGAAAAATATCTTTAAATCTATTCTCTTTAACACACTGAAAGTCTACTGAAATGAAAATTACTGTTTTCTGTTATTACTTTTTTATTATATAATTGTGTTTACAAACAAATAAATACTTATTTTTAATTATATATTTGTATAGGAAACTTTTTTATTGTTATTGATTTAGTTTTAATTTCTTACAAAATTTATTTTACTGAGAATGTTCATTTTACAAAAGAATGGTCACAATAATATTGATTTTTTGCAACTGTAATAAATTGATATAAATTACAAAAACAATATTTTCAATTTTGATTTCAAAGGTAGCAGAATGTATATTTTTGCAGTAAACAATCACAGTGATGTTTTTAAATCTTGAAATGTGAAATCAGAAAACCTATAAACTAATTTTCCCATAGACGAGTTTAGTGGAATGTTAAGCAGTGCTAGTGTATGTGTTGATCCATTTTCCAGTTTGCCTTCCTTTTTTTTTCAAGTGTGCCTCTACCTTTTTATCCTAGAAAACACATTATGAACAGATGTGCCTTTAACTTATAAGATTATTGATGATTTATATAGAAAAATATTCAGAAGTAACTAACTTAAGAAAAAACGTTGAGTATTAGTTTGGGGGGAAAAGACAAAGAAAGGAATAAAAGAGTTAATACAGTAGACTCCCTCTAATCCACAACCCTAAAATCTGCACATCATTGCAGATGTAAACAATAAAATTTTCAGTTCAGATGTAGGGGCAAAATTACAGAATTTTTTAGTTTTAAATCATTCTGTATGTATTTTAATATATAATTCTCAATGATATGACCGAACTCACTGTTTTTCATGAAGGAAGTATAAATTTACTTAATTATATTTAATTATTAAATAAATATTGATTTATTTAATTAATTAAAAAAATCAAGATAGTGCTGATATCACTGGTAATCACAATCTTTTTATCAAATATATTAATATATTAATCAAGCTTCTTTAGTTATTAAGACTGACTAAACCTGAAATAAAACTTCCTTGCATTATGATTTTGATGTGAATTAATAAGGTACCTTTATGAGGAAAGTTTCATTGAATAATTCAAAGAAAATGTATCTAATCTTTATTGTGCATATTTAATTATACATTAATTACTTACTTGAACTTTACTTTTAATAATTTAATCATTTTTAAAATTATCTTACTTTTTATCATTTAAGCTTATTACTTTACTTAATTTTTTTATGTTTTATTATATTGCAATCATTCATTATAATTTTGATTGCATTATTAGTTTTAAATTACTGTTTAAAAAATGTAAACAAAGCAATGACCAGAAATCCACAAAATTCTAAAATCCACACAACTTCTGGTCCTAATCTCTGTGGATTTGAGGAAGTCTACTGTATATTCTTTCCGGCAATTGGAAAAATTTAATTAACAGACATTTTAATAAAGATATGTTTTTCTCTGCATTATTTCGACTCAAAATAGGTACGTTTATAAATTTTTGTATTTTTGGGTTATTTTGATTTTGGAATACATTAAATTGATTGTAAAACACATATTGAATGCATAAAAATCTCTCTTTCCCCCCTTTATTTTGTAATAAAAAAAGTTCAGATTTTAATGCGACCTAAATTCTTATAGAAGGATCTCAATTAAGCAGAACTCAAACATGCTCATGCTTAAGTAAATGCAAATTTAGAAAAGAATCTAATTAAATCTTTACAAATTTTATCCTAGTTTCAGATTCAGTACAGATTTCACCCCCAAAATTTTAATGCCGCTTTTTAAAAAAATGTATATTTAAATAGAGTAGAAACATTTTTTCTTCATTCTATTCTAAAATGAGTATAATCTATTCTATATTTTGGGCTACACTTAATAAATTATTTTAACCCTTACCTATAATATAGAGATTTTATAATTTTGGTAACTGATTTAATCCAAAGCAAATTATAATTTAACTTATATTTACCTATAAAACTAAAATATCCGTTATAGATTGCTGGTGATGTTTTTCTTGTTTTTAAGCCTAAAATATTATTAAAAATTTAAATTTGTACCATGATTCATGAAACACAATTTAATTTAAATGCTGATCATTTTCCTTGAATCAAATGGAGAATACTTTTAACTTATGTATACAGATGGATTTTTTTCATTCATTTTCTTTTAAGGCAAAAATTTCCAAAAAATTCAAATCCATCAAAATTTTTACTCTGTGTTTAATAGTTTAAAAAAATGAAACATTTTATTAGACATCAAAAATCTTCAATCTCTAGAAATGACAGAGGGAATCTATAGCAAATTACTCCCCAAAACTGTAGGGTGTCCTAAGGTTACCTACTCATTTGTTTTTATTGTCACAAATCTCACCAGAATACTTTTGCACAAACAGATAGGTGTTCCTTGAATATTACTTGTATTTATCATAAATATGAATATACTTTAAGCTAAATCAGTTTTGATTAATCAGTCAATCATTTTTCATTTGAAAAAAAAAAATAATAATAAGATTTAAAATTTCATTTCTTTCAGATTCAGTACAGTACAATTTCTTTGCAATGACACATACTTCTCTCTAGTATAATGCCTATTGACAAGTTGGGTGTACCCCAAGATTAGTGGTGCTTCTGAGTCAATTTGATTTTGTATAGTATTTTATATGATTGTGGCTATGAGAGTTATTAGAAATGTTTGCCATCAAATGTTTAATTGTTATAATATTATTCTCTAATTTTTATTTGAGAACCTGTATTCATGTGATTTAAAATAAGAGCATAATATTTAAGTTCTTTTCTTCCCCGGCACAAGAAAGTTTACAATCTTGAAAAATCTTAATTCTTTTGTTCTATTTGTTGCTTGTTAGTAACAATAAGTAAATAATCAATTATCTAAATTACATTCCTTTCTCCAAAAGTTCCTCTTTCCCCTCTGACCAAGCAAAGTTTAAAATCTTTAAAATTATTTTTAAAAAAAATCTGAACTATTTCTTATTTTGTAGTAAGATGATTTACCTAAAATCTCATCTACACAATCTCATATAAGTCTCACTCATGTAAAATCTTCCTCCTCTTTGAAATTTTTCTTCCATCCTTTCTCTCTAAAGGAACGAGTATTTCTAAATATGTGAGAGGAAAACAAAAGATTTTCTTTTTTGCAGTTTGGCTCTTCTCACCCTTGAATCACATGCATATTTTATGTTTAAACAGAGAAAAAAAGAAAAGGATTTTATATTGTGTGTTGTGGGGGAGCAAGAAAAAAGAAAGAATGTTTTTTGTGAGGGTTAGACATAATTTAGGTTGTTATTTAAATATTTTTACAACAAAATCACAAATTGAGCAGAAAAAAAAAGAATTTTCCAGATCTTAAACTGCATGAGATGCAGGATTTCGGTGATGTATTATTTATTTTAGTGTTCTTTCTAGGAAAAAAAAGGGCAGGGTGCTAGCCACAAAAAGGGCACAGTTGAAGCTGAAAGAGGGCACTTTTTTCAGCGAAAAAGGGCATTGTTTCTTCAGAAAATGTAGGGCCGAAACTAGCCTTTTTTGCACCCGGGGCAAACATGGATTTTGGTGCCCCCCCCCTCCTCCGCAAAGTATATTTACAAAGAAAATTTTATTAATTTTCTAATAGCCAACATATTTTAAAATTTAAATTATGTAATCATAAAATATGTAATACTGAACTACTTTAATCTACTTTGTCAAATATTGATTCATTAAAATCTTGAAAACGGAATTGAAAAAAATTTCGCTTTATACAGCATCCTTATGCCATATCCTTAGATTCTTCTGTGCTTTGGTATACCCCAGACAGGACGATTTTAACAAAATAGTGCTAAACATGGACGTGAGAAAAATCAACAACTGGCGCCTGGGGTACATGCCTCTTCTGCCCCCCCCCTCCCCCCCCCCCCAGTTTTGACCCTGAGAAAATGTAGGTCTTCAAAACTGATATAAGAATTATACATTACTACAAAATCATCATTGTTTATGCGCACATTTAGTAACAGATTATATATATATATTTTTTCTTAAATTGATATTTCAAAGATCTAGGTAAGTAATTTTGTTTCAAATAAAAAAACTAAAAAATTATTAGTCCCATAAACTAGCAGTTTTAAGGGTAAAGCAGAAATTTTAAGAGGTAGTAAAATTTAGATGGGTGACCAATTAATTATTATTACAATAAATCACCAAATATAACTTAAAGATCATAAGCTTTGTGAGCTGTGAAGGTGGGGGCAAAGAGACAAAAGCAATTTTTTTGGGGGGTGGGAGGGAGGTGGTTGATTACATAATGAATTATTTATCGTTAGTAAAATTTTAACAATTAGGACAGAAAAAATAAAAGCCTTTAAATTTGGTATGTTTGATAAGAAAGAGAAGCAGAATTTAGATGATTGGTTATTTATTGTCACAATGAAGTGACAGAGTTGCAAGTGAAAAAAATTAGAGTTTTAAATATTTTAACCTTCGAAGAAGGAGGGAGGCGGGGGAAGAAGAGGTAGATTAGATTGGATGATTGATTATTTATACTTTATTTATATATTTTTTTTTTACTTTATACTTAAAATTTACAATTAGAATAGAAAAAATTATAATATTCTAAGAGTTCAAATTCTTTTATAATAAAATAACAAACAAAACAGAAAAAGTAATAAAGTAAATAATTTTGAATATTTAACTGAACTGTGGGGCTGATTAACCCTTTATGCACCAATGGTACTTTAAAGTACCATTAAAATAACTTGTTGTAAAATTAATGTAATAAATCGATTAATAGTAATACCGCAGTAAGAAGTGGGGGGGGGGGGCAGATTTTTCACTGGTCTACATACTGAATACATTATTAAAGTACACTGAAATCATGCTGTAGTTTTATGAATCTCATTTAAAAAAAACTAAATCCCATTTTATGAATGTTCTACCGACAAGTTTGGTTTGCACATCTTTTTTGGTGCATTGGAGGCTTTGACTAAATTCGCCTTTTTTCCGCGATCCTTTGACGAAATTCGCTATTTTTCGCGAACCTGTTATGAAAATTGTGTTTTTTATGCGATACTTTGAAGGAATGTGATCTTTTTTTCGAGATCCTTTGACAAAATTCGGCTTTATTCCGCGATTCTTTGACGAAACTCACAAATTTTTCGCGATCTCTTGTCGAAATACGCTATTTTTTCGCGGCCCTTTTACGAAAATCTCGTTTTTTCTGCGATATTTTTATGAAATTTGCGCTTTTTTCGCGATCCTCCGACAAAAATCGGCTTTTTTCCCGTGATTTTTTGATGAAATTCGCAATTTTTTCGCGATCCTTTGACGAAATACGCTATTTTTTCGCGGCCCTTTTACGACAATCGCGTTTTTTCCGCGATATTTTGATGAAATTTGTGCTTTTTTGCGATCCTTTGACGAAAATCGGCTTTTTTCCGTGATTTTTTCACGAAATTACACGTCCCACGGACATGTAATAACTATTTTTTTGCGTCCCGTCTCCGATTTTTTGCGTGATTTACGCGCTATAGCGCGTCCGCGGCATCGCTTAAAGCGATCGCTGAGAACGACTCCGGGCACATTTGACTATTTTTGAAATATGAAGGGCGCAGTTTGCCGATTTAAAAAAACGGCAGGGCGCGTTTTACTGATTTTAAAAGGGGCAGGGCGCTGCGCCCTTCAAAAATGGCCTAGCGGGAACACTAATTTATTTATTTGTTACTATTGTGCACTAAATAGGTCAGAAAAAAAAAAATTAATTAAAGAGTTTTATAGGTTAAATTATGTTATGTTTGATACCAGAGGGAGGGTGCAAAGGGGGAAGCTTTTTGAGGGGGTGGGAGGAAGACATAGATGATTAAATATTATTGGAATAAAATAACAAATAAAGTAGTAAATTTGGAAAAAAAATTAACAATTTTAAATTTTGCTTAGGGCTTTTTTGTTTGGGAAAAAATTTTTTTGGAGGGGGGGAGAGGGCTTTCAGATAATATTTTTTTACAGATCAGAAATCTGCCTATATGCGGAATATTTTCACCCCTGTATTTGACTTATTTACTTCTAAATTAATGATAAAAAAGGGTGTTTTAATGACTTAAAAAAAATCTTGATTATGAGCCCTCCATCTCAAATTTTATTTCTTTTGCTTTTGAAATAAAGAGGGATGGCTTACAATTGGGATTTTACAGTAATAGTCTAAGAGTTAAATATATATATGGTGTTTAAATTCCTAAACCTTTTGTTTTTGAGGTAAAGTTTCAGATGCAAAAATGTTTCAAATGTTGTTCTTCATCATATAAAATCTATTTACATCTAAGTACCGTATATTCGGGTGTATAGCTTGCACCCCTAAATCGAGCAATACAGTAAAAAGTTCGTGTATAAGCCGTGGAGCTGCATCGTTGTATTATAGCTCACAGGCTATACACCATCTATGAATGTATATTTCGATCAGGGTTCGAAATTAGAGGTCATTGGCACACCCACGGGGGGAGCTAAGGGGGCTGAAGCCCCTCCCAGACCCCTAGATTAGACTAGTTATTAAAAGTTTTCTATGAAATAATATCATTATTATTTTGACAGGTCTTTAAAAAACAGAATTAAAAAATATTGATTTTGTCCCACAATTTTTTCTTTTTTATAAATTTTCTTATGCAGGGGTCGATCCAGACAAAATTTGGGGCCTATTTAGGGCCCCTTCACAAAAATAAATTTAATAAAATGGGCCCCTTCACAAAAATAAATTTAATAAAATGGGCCCCTTCACAAAAATAAATTTAATAAAATGGGTCCCTTCACAAAAATAATCTTAATAAAACAGGCTCCTTCACAAAATTCCTTTTAGTAAAATAGACCCTCTATGTAACATTCTTTTTCATAAAAACTGTTTTAAAATATGTAATTTGTAAATATTACCACGTCACGAAAAACAAAAACTTTAGCAGAGGGATTTAAAGAATGTTTTTGTTCATAAATTCTTGGTTCGAATTTTAGTAGCTGGATTTCAGCTTTCGTTACAAAATGTTGTTTTTCACAAAAATTTAATAACATTCACAAAAATAACTTCTACTTTTCACAAAATGGGCCTCAAGAATAAAAATCTGCATCGACCCCTGTTATGAAATTTGAAATATAGCATGCTTAATACTTTCTAATTAAAAAAATTAGTTTTTTTTTAAATATGTCACCATGAGAAAAAGAATAGCCATTATAAGTAGGTTAGAGGAACACTAGACTGTATATTTTTTACCAATGAAATCGCATTTTATGAGAAGCATTGTAGAAGTTTGTTTCTCATATCTGTAGAAACCTCAGAAACCTATATTTTTTCTAAATTTAAAGAAGCATTTATAAAATCAAAGTTTCCATTAATTTTCATAAATGTTTCTGAGTAGTTTTTATAGTGTATGAATAAGTTTTCTTAAAATGGAATATCGGTATTTATGATGCAATGAATTCTAAATTAAACATTTTCATGCATGATTGAATTTATTACATGCAAGAATAACAAAATAATATTGATTTTAATATTAATATTGTTGCTGTTTTCCTTGTTGTCTCAGCCCCCGTGCAACATTTCTCACCCCCTTCTAACCTTCATAATAAATATTTTAATAATAAAACTTTAAATTGTTTGACTGCAAACACATTTTTAAATTATACAAATAAGGAAACACGCCAAAAAGCGCAAAAACTAAGGTACATTTTAGGTAGAGTATTCCATTATCAAACATGTTAAAAGTATTCAGAATTAGCCCCACCAAAAATTCTCAAAGCTTCCTCTGGCTGGTTACGGCTCTGCTCAAGTCAGGGGGGAAAAATGTAAGTCCGTACTTGACACGACTCATTCCATCAAGTCAAATGAAAGAAAATTGGACCTAGCTCGGCCGCGGGATGGGCCAGATCTGGCCTCTGAAATATGCTAGCCCCCTCCAAAGCGTAATCCTGGGTGCGCCACTGTTAAAGGTCATTACCGTAAAATCCCGATTGTAAGCCGCCCCCCCCCCCCCCTTTTCCTTTCACAAAATTT